>JAVQKI010099211.1:0-17087 GCA_036025975.1 Nematalosa erebi
CCCTCCCCATGTATTAAGCTCATACATGAAAAAAACATTAGTGTATTAACCTTGATTAATAAGAAGAAAATTCAGGTAATTAAAAACCCAACTGTCACATAAACAAAAACTCTTACCAAGTGTTGTGTGTGTGTTTGTGTGTGTGGGGGGGTGGCTCACCTGAAGCTGCCGTAAACGATGAGAAGGATGGAGATAAGGAAGGTAGACACCTGACTGGAGTCCACAAGGGAGTACGCCCTGACAGGGAAAAACACACACACAGACAAATTGATCAGTTATAAGTTAAAATTGGTGCTTAAATCAAATTTCACACAGCATTTAATGCCGTTCAATTGCTATAAAAGTAGCCTAATGCATTGACTATTATTGCTTGTTCCTATTAAAAAAAAGTTATTCTCCATTTCTTACATTCTTACATCTGCTGTGATTCAAGTCAGAACTGAACGCAAGAATAAGCTACTTCAGGAAAGCCAGCATCTGCACCTTTCAACTGGACGAGCCACCCCAAAATAGAAACAAAACAAAGACGCGACACAGAGAATCCTAGCACAACTATTTTGAGTATGGCCCAACCACACCCTGTCAAAGATCCAGAGTATTACACAGAAATTTGAATCAAGTCCAACAGCCAAAATTCAATTAAAATGGAAATTCAAAGGTCGGACTGCCTAATCAGATCTGTTTGCAGAGGGGCCAGAGAATCATCTCCAGAAGTCTTGATAAGCTTACAGCTCCTACTCATTTTAAAGTTGAGGTCTTCTATTCTACTTCTGTACACTGACGCAAAATGGTGAAGAGTATGGGTAACAAGGTGGCTGGGGTTGAGTTACATTCCATCCAATAAACATCTCTTTGAAGAGCCAAGAAGGGAGGGGTCGGATTTGATTGGCTGTAGAGCTCAAACATCTACTTGCGATATGAAAATGGACTAGCAACTTGAATTGCTCGAAGAAAAACAATTTACCACATGTTTTTATCTAGCAGTTAGATTTTGATTTTTTCTCATCAAATCAATTTTGCCATTCTCATCAGGCACATGCACCAGGGGGGACGAGCAATGCACACTGTGTACCACAAAAATAGAAGCAAACCTTTAACAGCCCTACATTGATGGCTACACTGGCAATAAATATCAGTTAGCATGCAAAAGCAGTGCCAGAAAGGTTCTGGGAGGGGTTTGTTTAGCTTTGTGTGCCTTTTAAGTAGCCACTTCACTAGTCTTACTCTAGAAGTCCAAGTTGTTGTTGCTTTAAAAGTCTCCCTGAAGAAAGCGGAGACTGGAGCCAAGGTGGGATGCTTTGTTTTAATTCATGGAATTACCCATGATACCTAGTACTAGGAACTCCCTCCCCTCCCTGTTGGTTATGAATTCACCCCCGGCCCCACACACACATACAAAAGTCTGCCTCAATAGCTTTGGCTCCATACGTGTGTGAGCATGTACCCTTGTGGGTATGACATTCTATTCTGGTAACTGCTCCTTGTATTTAGCCAGTTACACTTCAGTGAATCCTGGTACATGAGGAGGCAAGATGAAAGTAAAGCCCAGTCTCTGAACACACCTGGGAGAGGACACCTCAGAACACAATATCTGCCAGCAACATGACCTCCACCCAAGCTCCACCTACTGCGACGCATGTGTGTTTGTGTGTCAGTGTGAGACTGGCGAGGCCCGTAAGCAAAAGACTGGTGGAACTCTGGTTGTCTCTACTATCCCCCAAAGTTCTGTTCATGAACTGATGCCACATTGAAGCTGACAAGCAGGGAGAACTGCCTTGATTAAAAAAAAAAAAAACAGCAAGTTATCACCACCATACATCAACCAAATGCAAATTGCATCTGCCACTACACAGAGAATTTCCCAACCCTCATCATATTCTAAGCTTTTCCAGCACTCTATAAACATCATATTGACTGACCCAATTCTAAAAACCCATCCCGCCTTTTCACCGCCCCATATCGCCTGCCAGCCTGGTCAAAACCTATAACCTTAACCTCGTATAAGACGTTGCAGGTCGTGACCTGTAACCCCATTGTTGGCCCTTGGCAGGTGAGGAATGTGGCCCAGGACTGCGAGGTCTCGCCTGCCCTTCCTCACTAACAGTGCTTCAGCTGTTTTGGATCTCGAAAAACGGGAGGTTTTGAAGAAAATCTTTTCCCTCTGCCGAGTCGAGCAGAAGTTGTCGGCCGCCGGAGGCTTCTGTGGGTTGTCATTTATTTTTCTTGGATCTGGCCAACGTGAGCAATCCTGCTATTTCTGACGTTTTTGACTCCTCATTGTAAACTCCAGGGGCAGCCAGAGGCGCTGTGTCTTTTTTGAGAAAGACTACTGCAGCTGCTCGAGACGGCTCCTGCCCACTAGAGGAAGAGAACTGTGCCGTGTTGATTCGAGCAACACCTTGCAGGTGCTAACTTGATCTGTACCATGTAGCATAGCGTGGTGTGGCACAGTTCTGGGATGACTCCACCCGCAGACATGAGACACACCTGCATATTGGTTGAATGACTTAACACTTGGACAAGCTGAGATTCACCACATCTGATCCTCGCTCTTTTGAGCAACAGCCGGTCGCACAGTCTACAATATCATAACACCACGCTGGGATTGTTTGCCTAGATGCTAAAGATTCCAGTGCAAGCCCAGAGATGTTTTAAGCAGGAATTTTAAAGTCAGATTTTATGATATGCATTCAGTCATCCACTCCAGCTACCAGCATTTCAGCTCTCTGATTCAAATTCTAGTTCAGAATACCAGATCATAAGGTTTACATGGAGGGTTGAACAAGGTACTTAACATAAGTATTTTGTTTGCACTGCAACAAATAGTTTCCCCTGTAATCGATGCAGCCGACAACACCAGACACAGGAGTGTTATATGCACACATATGGGGAAAAAAAAAAAGGCCAGTCCTCTAAGACTATTTTTTACACCACATAAAAGGAATGTTTCTATTACTTGTACAGTAGAACTCACCTTTAGCCTTGTCTTTCAGCTAGTCTTTCCCTCAAAGTCGTGGAATATAAGTGGGAATGCTGGTTCAGTCACCCAAAGCATTGTCAAAAAACTGGAAATACCCTTTCACAGTGCTCCATGCATGACTTTCCTCATTACAGATCAGGGCAAACATTCTTGCCCCTATGCTTCAGACTTGTCACTTTGGCATACCCTATGGCGGAGCAAAGGAATTGCCTCGCACCAATGGCAAATCCCATCGTCACATAGACACTGCTATCAGTTTTCTTTATTCTATCCAATTATTTATTTCCATTGCAAAAAAAAAATACACTGGGTGATGACTGCACAGTCTATAATTTAGTGTCTGCCATAATGACCAGGGCATGATTAGGACATTCTGTCTAAGAGTCGAGGATCCTGTCAAAAGGTTAATGATGGAAGGGGTCCGCTGTTGTGCAAATAAGTGTCCAATGGGGATGGTGCTAACGGGGGCCCAGGTCTGAATGCAACCAGTGGTCATTTCCCAATCATAGTCCATTTCTCTCTCCCACTCCCTTCTTCACAGGCCCGTGCACTCTTTGACCCTTGGCAGGAATACTGTTGGTTGCACCACAGCTTCCCTTAAAAATAACTCTATAGCGACTGCTAATAGGTGCTTGTTACTGACTATAAAAACTGTAACAAAAACTACCCTCTGTGTACTTGGCCTAAGGTGGGGTGATTGGATAGCTGGATAATACCTTAATTACAATACAGTGAGTGCTCGGTTAGCCATATGGAGCAAATGGGCAGCAGATTAGTCTAAGGCTATACACAGCGCATTAGCAGTATGTGCATGGCTTTAAGCCTGCTCTTACAAATGAGGGTTCAAAGGTTAGCACCGTAAGGATTTGTGTGCAAGTTTCTCTCTACAGATGATGACATCTGTCTGATCTTGCTTCATGCCACTGGAAGTAGCTAGTTGTAGCTGTTACTCTAAGGCATAACAGGCAGTAGGCATAACACTTCCTCCTGGCCTCTACTGACGCAGTAATGGACTGTTCTGTCCGAGTTGTGTCTGAAATGGACTGCCTTGTGTTGCTCTGTGTGTAAATGTGCATCTGCATAACAAACTCCCTTGTTTTGCTGCATGCATGAGCCACTTATCCAATTTCTTGACAAACTATTTAAATGACGGTAGTGACCTGACGTGACATCATACACACAACAATTGCATTGTCTCATCTTCTCTGAGCAAGTTTATCAATTCCCCTCAATGAAATTATCTTCTTGGAAACTGCTTTTCAGAATCAATGCATCAATCTCTTATTTTTTGGGGTCAACTTTTAAACCTCTTTTGACAAAAAACACAGTAGGCCTAGTTCAGAACCATGAACAGGTTGCTGTTGCTGTTTCAGTGTATGAAATAATTTT
This sequence comes from Nematalosa erebi, assembly GCA_036025975.1. NCBI lineage: Eukaryota > Metazoa > Chordata > Actinopteri > Clupeiformes > Clupeidae > Nematalosa > Nematalosa erebi. The sequence continues at coordinate 4,370 of JAVQKI010099211.1, forward strand.
CATGAACACACCCCTTTTTATGAACCAAGTGTTTATACAATGGGCCGTTTATGATACTTTTTTTGTTTTTTTTTGTGGTGCCAAGCAGTGACGTAAACCACTTGCACCAAAACAATGTTAAGAAAAGAATTTGCGGAAGTTCAGGCCAGCTGCAAGAACTAGGATATTTACAGAATTGCAAACCCAATTACAGAATAAACAAAAACTAAGGCCATTTCTCCCAACCAACTTCAACATAGAAGCCGAGGCCTCAATGACATGGCCTTTGACAACATAACCTACTTTCTTCCTGGTGCAAATTACATCTTGCGCAAACAGTCAACACTACCTACCACACAAGGGATTTCTGACCCCACCCATTGGCATTCACTACTGTATGTTAACATGTTTGCCCCTTGATAACAGTGTCCACTTCCTTTGGTTAGGCTACCATGACTACCATACAGCCTGATGGGTCATTCTGTGTCAAATCAGATAAATTTGTGATAAATAACTCTATGTTATGAACTGGTTCCAAAACCAAGGCCTGTAAAAATATTTATGCTAAAAATATAAAATCCTGCTTCTTCACTTTATTTCAGTCCCGGCTATCACTTCAATTTGACAGCTTGTAAAAAAGTAAATCACCAGGGAAGCAATGTTTGCCCATTATTTAGTTTAAAAGTTTGACTTAACCATTAAAAAAGTCTGTATCAATGTTTGAAGAAGTTCTTTGCTGTGCTCTCCTGCCGCCTGCGTTGTATGACTGTGGTCAATCACTCTTAACTAGCTATGACACATTCCCACAGCCCTGGTAATAATAACTAACAACTGCTGCGCAGGTAAGACATGAGAACAGACCAAGTGGATTTTAGAAGAGTAGCCATGATATGCATTTAGAGGCCCAGATTTACCCCTACAAAAAGATTACGCAACGGCACTGTACAATAGGTTCAGGATAGACAGGAATAGGATAGAGAGAAAGTTCTGAATGTTCACCTTCAGTCCGATTATGCACTGAAGTCTATATAATAATATAGCACAATGATATAATATAACAACCTGTAATATAATAAAGTCCTTCTGACACTTAATGTCCACGCATCATTCACTCCTTTGAAACATTCAAAGTCCTCTTTGTGTCATTCTCGCAGCAAATCTTTTGGTGAAGCCAATTCCACAGGGCCCAAGTTGCCTAACCGAACATTTGCTGCTACTGCAGCCCACCAATTGTCCTGTCAATTTGTGGCACGCCTTTATGGAGGGGCTCAACTGCTAATGCAAAGTTCAAGTCAGAGAAAGGGTTTTTACAGATTTTACACATTTACATTAATGCCATGCTATGTTGGCCTATTAACAATTTCATTAACATTTTTTTCAGCTTCTTTCCAAGAGGATATTCTATCAGTTTATATTTTTTTTCTGTTGGAAAAGCACATGTAAAACTATCCCATTTTTCAGTTTAGGCCTAACTTTAACACTTTTGGATGAGAATGTATGCACACACGTAACAACAGAAAAAAGCCATTCTGAAACTGAGAGTGAACTTTATAATTTACCGCAACCTGCACAGTATAGGTTTCTCTAAGCTCTTTAAAAGCAGGAAATGAAAGAATTCAGAGGAGCGGTAGTGACTGACTATCAAAGGAACACTAAACAGCAAAATAAGACGAACATGCACACACACACATTTGCTGTGACGCAGTGATGCCCATCTGCTGTGTGTGTGTGGGGGGAGGGGGGGGGGGGGTCACTGAGACTGGGTTGTTTGTAGTGAACCAAGCCCCTCCTTCTATAACCCCTGCTCTAAAAGACATAATTCATGAACCTACTGGTTTATAAATGCTTTGGCTACTCATACATGGAGTCCCTTCATATTATCACTCCACCCTGACACCCCTCATCCTCTGTTTCCATTTTCCATAATTTCCACTGCACTGTCCACTCCCAACAGGATGTACTCTAGCTTTTAATGTGCGTATTCTGTGAAGGTAAATTACAGCAACTACTTCAAACAGGATAAAAAAAGAGACAAATGAACACTATGTCCCACATCAGACACTGGACAGGAGTCATCCATTTGCTCTAAGAGCACCTGAAAAGGGCGCCCACTTGGATGCATTGCAAATCTCCAGACACCAGCTTTCAGTGCTGTTGGACGAGCTACTGGAAAGTGAGCACCTCTTTTGAAAAGCTAACCGCAAAAAAAACAAAAAAAAAAAAACACACCCCACACACTGGAAACAATTGCTCCATGAAACTGAAAGAACATCATGGGGACTCAACTCAATTCAGCTCTTGGAGCCAAAGCAGCCGAGAACTCTTGGACATTTCTGGTTTGCACCAGTGAATGACCGATATCTGGCCTTGGCAAGTTGGCACTAACCAACCTGTGATGTAAACGCGGTGTCTGACAGGCTTAAAAATATCACCAAAAAATGCTGTTCTTTCTGTGGCCACTGGTATTTTCCACCCTGCGTCCGTCCACTGGAGAAAATGACAGCTTCCAGTGACTGGGGTACTACTGGTGTGGCCAACCGCCTAAAGTCTATTGGTTAAAGGTGCAATCCACAGCTTGGTCAAAGGGCTGCTGGTAAGCCCAAAATCAAATAATTTGTTCCTTCTTCCTGACCTGAAGCAATGTGTTGATTCGCAGAAATAGCAGCCTATACAAGTTTTCCTAATGCACTTCCTTTCCTTTCACAGAACCATGATTGTAAGAACACTGGTGTTAGAGAAAGCTGTGGGGCAAGTGGCAGCATTCCTACCCCTTACAGGCCCAGTTGTGCATGATGCAGTTCAATTTCCTGATTCCACCTTTACATCTATCTGCCACTCACTTTCCGGTCACTCTTGGCTCTCCTATATTTATACGCAAGTGCTACGAAGACCTTGATGAGTTTACAATAGAATAAAAAAAAATAAAGACCACTTTTTCCACCTTTATTTTTTATGAATGACATCTATGCTTTTTGCAAAGGGACAAAGATTCAAAATGGTGGGATTAAGAATTGAAGTCAAGCTGCAAATTGTTAGTCCATGAAGCTGCTGCTCCATTATGATCGAAATGGACAACTAGCAGACCCTAAGGACAAATTTGCTGAATTTGCACATCGCCTTAAGTGGGGTAAAGGGAGCATAAAGTGGGTGGAGGGGGTGATCAGTGAAATTTCATGAAGGACTGAATGGAGCAACACGACACCTCTTCCCGGGTGTGCTCCAAACCTCAACAGCATGCGGTCAGGCCTGTCCTATGCATCCTTATTTGTTGCGCTGCTGTCTTTATGTATGACTGCATAGGTATGACACAAAGGGCCCTTCCTGACACATCTACGGAGGGCTTTGTGTGAAAGAGACAAAGGTGACACAAACAGAATGGCATACTCAGTGACACACTTTTACAGTGCATGTCCATCCACTGTGATGTGGTTTGACTCATGCAGGTTAACTTCAGTTCATGAGGCTCACACATAAATAAATACAGGCTAGGCCTACCCACAAACAACCTCATACGTCACCAATAATGCTGAATATTAAAGCTGAAAGTAAGCTATTAAGACTTATAATGAATAGTATAAATGTAGGCTAAATAACAAAACACATTCTTTTCTTCAGATATTCTAGAATCCAGCATGAATGATGTCACTAGGTCAGTAATGATGCACACAAAAACCTGTTTCTCATAGTCAAGTAAGCATGCTTGATCAGGATTAACGGCTGCTTGCTACATCATCAATCGCTGCCAAGAACTGTTGTAAAGTAAGGGATACTCCAAAATTCTACCAAAGTGCTACTTTCTTTGAATTTTCAAGGATGCATCGGTGTATCCTCAACGTTAAAGAAATACCCATAATCCTTTGCGTACATACAAAAGTTGACAGATTTTAAAATGGCAGGGGCACTGCAGCAAACCAAATTTATCTCAAATGCTAGAAAGGTTCTCAGCCTTGCCTCTGCAACTCGCAAGAAAGTGTTGTACCAAGAAAGCATTCTCGACATAGATACAGTAAAAGACTGTAGCGTAATGTTTAACTAGGCAAACAGATGCTGTGAGTGCACCATTAAATCATCAATGGGATTACTTTATAAAAACATTATTAATTACAATCTCAAGAGTATAGCCTAACCAATGTTAATTAACTAGGTATGACGTTTTAAATGACAAGGATACAGTGTAGATGTAGTTGACAACATTCTCCTGTTTACTGAATCGCATGATTCTCATCAAAATAAAGAAAATGGTCTATATTTACCATAACCAAACCACTGGTACTTAAAAATTCCAAAATTATATGTTGACATATTAGAAACTGTGCATGTTTGAAGAAGTTAAATGTGAAAACAAAAATACTGCCCCAACCTCACCATGGTTTCAGGTCTCTCCTCAGACTCTCAAAACAGCTCCGTTACTAGGACTATGTTTTCAGGGCTGTTCGTTTGTTTGTTTGTGTGTCTGTCTGTCTGTCAGTCAGCAGTAATAAATAAACAATTACAGGCAGATTTTCACAAAACTCAGTGGAGAAGTGCTCTGCAAGCACACATTAAACTTTGGAGCAGATATGGTTCAAAAAGCGGCTCAAGGAATTTTGTTTTACCATATCGTGAAGAAGGCCAGAGAATTTGGGTTTTGAAGAGGTCTAAACTCTCAGAATATATTTCTAGTTCACTACTTATTACTAAAGACTCACATCTTACCACATTCCATGAAAACCACTTTTGTTTCATTAGTATAATGCCTCATTTTGTTTACCCTCCCTCCCAAAACACCTTGAAATTCATAACATAAGACAATGCAACTTCCTTTACAGCCCACAACACTCAGATCTGTTTAAGAAGAGAAACATAAAAGCCGCTGTGTCTTCAGGATCTGGGGGAAGGCCCTGTGCTTGAAATCAGTCCTGGTCATGAAAGGCTCTGATGTCACACTGTGGTGCACTGCACACTTCCCCTTTAGGCACACATACACACACACAGATGGGAAGGATGTCTAACATGCCCCAAACAGAAAGAACTGCAGCTTGCCGTCACCAAATCAAACAACTACTTCCCACATAGCCTTAGGAAATCCAGGCCAAATTGTGTTTCAATTCAAATGTGTTATGATTATTGTGACTTCTTTCTTACCCTGATTAGCTTGCTGCTTTGAGTGATTGATGTGGCTGTAGCATATAGGGCTAGACCTCGCTTGATCTATGTCCATCATATTAGAATAAACTGGAAATGCCAACAGCCTAAAGTAAAGGGCACACGATACAAAATACCCTAGCTACAATTCCTCAGCTCTCTATCAGCTGCGAACGACGACTGTTCCAAAGGCTCCCATTTCAGGCTTCTTTTCTGCTTTGTGCTGGGCAGCTTTGTGGGTACACAAGAGTGTGTGTGTGTGTGTGTGTGCGTGTGGGGGGGCTAAATGCTTTGCCCAGGGGGTACGCAACAGGAGCGAGAGCAGGGTGCCACTTTCAAAGGGAGACAAATTCATTGCTCTTTAGCCGCAAGCGCGTGCCACTCACAGAGGGAGAGAGGGGGAGGAGGGGGGTCCAAACTGAAAGCAGAGAGAGTGACTGACAGATGGGTCCAATACCATTTCTACCACTGACATGTCATCTGTTTGACCGCTGATATTGAGTCCATCCTACTAGCACAAATATGGCCAGAGTTTCACTGGTCAACTGCCCTACTTAGAGGCCTCTCTCCCGAGCCTGTCATTCACTAACAATAACCATAGCACACAATACAGACCACAGGAGAGGAGTGGCACAGCTGCATGATTGTCATATCAAAGACAGCCTATAGCTCTTAGGTGCAACAGTAGATCTCCTTTAACCTAAGGATTCAAGGAGTTTTATTAAAATACTAAGTGTAAGACCTGTAACTTTAGTGTATCTGAACACAACTTTATTGTGCTGGACAGACCTACCTCCACTGCTGTGGCAGTGGAACACTGCCTGGACAAATAGGCTACTGAAGGTAAACAGCATTTTCTTTAATTTAAAAAATACAGATAAAGTGTAGTGCCGACATCATATCAAAGTAGATGTGCGATTAGAAAATTTCCATTTAGAACAAGAACTTGGCCCTCTAAAATTGCATTCCATCAGGAATTTAGTCAAAGAGAAACCTTCGTAGTAGCAAAGCCATGAGCAGCCTTTAACTTAGGATAAGTATCAAACTGGAAGGGCTGGTAACAATATGAAAAAATTGCTGAGCAGAAAGTGTTTTTATGACATTTAAAAGCAAACAGGCTTGTGCAACATTCCACTGAAGACAATTCTTAATGTCTCGTTATAGGCCTCGTTCTCCACACTCTGTGCGACACATGGGGCCGCTTTCCTTTTGTAGTTCTCTTTCATATGCCCAGGTACCGAGTACTGCCAAAACACACCACCAGACACTGGTTGGAGTGGCACTAGAAACACATACCGGTACTATGTAAAATAAAAAAAAAAGGGAAAGTTTGACGTTGTCTTGCAATAATTTTGGTGACGTTGCTGATAGACAATTTATTTTTGAGTGACCACATTATTTAGGAGGTTTCTGCCAGACAATGTATCTTCTGTTAGCATGTGAAATGCTCTTATACCTGCCTACAAAAAGTACTGCCTGCCGCGGAAGTGCTGATTTCAAAACTCAACTGACATACAAACACAGCACAATTTGGAAATCCTTCCACTTTATCGAAACAGTGTCTGAGATTATCTACAAAGCTTAAAGTGTGAACTAGCATGTTGCTACCTATACTTACAGTGGGCTAGTGAAGTCAAACCCAAGCGAAAACAAAGCGAGAGGGCCAATCAAATGCTTGCACAATCCATAGGGTCTCAGTCATTTCCTCGGATAGCTTAAATTTTGGGAAGGACTCATAAGTGTGTTTGATTGTATACAGCCCTAAATCTCTGATTTGCATAAGACATTAATCAAACTATATTAGATCCACACTAAAATAATTGACAACTTAAACTCTAAATAAATGAATAATAACTCGGCCCTCTAAAATTGCAGGGACATTTGTTATAGTAATAATAACAATTGTTATAGTAATAATAACAATATCAATCCTGACAAGAATAATGATATCCTATAAAAATCAGTATACAGAAAACAGTTGTTGGCTCATTAGATGTGATGGTAACCATTAGGCTATGTTCTTGGCCAAAAAAGATCTCATGAAGGGTGGGGCAACAAATGGCCACAGCTTGGGGAATCTGGTATTGTTATTAGGCATCTCGTACTGTGCCAAACCCTGAATGAGGGATCTTACATAGTTGTTCCAAACTGTCCCTGACAAAAATAGTTATTGCATCTGATATGATTCAGCACACCCAAATATGAATTTCCATAAGATGGTGGATAGTTTTTCACTGCATTTCTGGAAATCAAACCAACAAATATTAGAGTTTAGGACTATAATATTGCTTCTAAAACTGCTAAAAGTGGCAGTTTGCACACTAAAAAGAAAAGTGATAGCTATGCTAGAGATTCATTCTGTTATGGGAAACAAGAAATGCTTTGAAGTTATATATAAATGTCTCTATTGAATGTGCAGTCAGTGTAAAAGAAACACCATCACAAAACCCCATGATGGGGAAAAAACCCTTAATGACTGAATATGCATGGTTGACTGTAGATAGGTGATTTCTCGCCTCTCTACAACACAAACATCCATCTCCTTAGAACTACGGTAATACCATTATCAACAATTGCCTCAAACAGAATAGGTCTATTCTCATATGAATATGTAAAAATCTTCCACATGTGTAACAGCAGAGAAGCAACACTACTGCAAAACACAGCTGTAGGTACAGCTAAGCTACAGTGTGACAATATGCTCCTTTGTGCTACGGTTAATCGAGCAATAACCCTGCAGCTATAACTCTGGATGAGGTAGGATCTTTTTTCTGATCCCACACTGAATATGAGCATCCCTTTCAACATCGAAGTGGCCAAGGGAAGCGGTTTCAGTTCTCTCCCTCTCTTTCTCTCGCATTCTTTTTTTCTCCCTTCTTTATCTCTCTCTCCTTCTCTTTTTTTTGTCTGTCGTGGCAAACACAGCATTCCTGGGACGAGCGGGGGAAATATCTTGTGGAGCACTCTTCCTCTCGACTCACTGACCAGAGCATTCCTGCTGCAGAATTAACGGCCATCAAGCACTCATTTGGTGCTGCTGTCGCTTCTCACATGCATTGAGGATGGCTGACTCCACAGTGAGCTCATCCCTGAAACGGGCCTTTCTCTGCTCCTGACAATAAGTCTCAGTGCCTTTGCCGCGCAAGACGGAGGGGTTACAAAAGACAGACCTGTGTTGTTATTACCCATCACCAAATCCACGGCCTGAACCCAGTTCCTCTAAATACAGAGTCTGTGTGTGAGTATGTGTGTGTGTCAGAACGAGAGAGAACGAGAGAGAGAGAGAGAGGGGAGTGAGATGAACAGAGCACTCATGACTGGCAGTGATATTCATTATCTGGGGAGTCATTTCTTGACGTGTCTTGATGCATTGATGAGGGAGACTGAAAGGAACGTCACTCAGAGGAGATGGTATTTGACCAGCTGTGCTGCCTGAAGGACTCTTGGCAGATGGGTTATCTAAGGATTCACACTGTCCTGAAAACACTCAGGCCACAATAGCGGAAGTCTTTATTATATTGAGTTTGGGATCATTCCTCTGATTTTACTCAATCCATGCAATATTGACCAGGTTAAGTTCATTGGATGGAGATTCAGAAAAGATTATGTCCTCTGCATTTACGAAACACTATGATTATGATCTAAACATATGCCGATAGGCACCAATGTTAAGTTGTAGCTGGCAGGGCTTTGTTGTTTGGTACTTCCAAGAACTATCTTCATTCTATGACCTGCAACTGTTTCTGCCAACAGGCTGTCATCACTGCGCTAATATCGACGTGAGATACAGCTAATCAGGTTGGACAAAGAGGATTTAGTGGTATTGACTAAGAGCAAACAGTTTCACGTCTTTAGATCTTCAAGGTAGCTATGCATTACACAAAACATTTGTTACATGGGGGCTTTACTAACGTTTCTCTGTCCCCAAAACGCCAGTGGGTTCAGGCATATGTCTTCACACTCAAGTACAATGTCTCGTTATGACCAGTCTTTATCAGGACCAGACCACTTCTTGATGCATTTGTTCTGATGGCCATTTGGTTTAATACTGGCACCGGGTAAAGATGCTGACATGCGATGAATAAAATCAGGAACTGCAGAACATCGACATTACCTGAGTATTTCAATGTGATATCTGTTAAGATTGCTAGCTAACACTGGTCAGCTTGTAATCAACCATTATGCTATGCTAGCTGAACATGAATATTCTTTGTTGAGCTAGAAAATTAAGCTAGCAAGGCTAGTTAGCATACACAGCTAGTTGGCAGGCTAGCAAGCACAGAAAATGAGAAGCCAGTTAGCAATCGGCTAGCAACTCTCACCTAACGTAACATGGCTAAATTACAATGTTGCACTTGCAAATACAGGTTAACCAACTACAATATACCGTACTCAAGACAGCCATACTAAAGCAGCAAATGAAATTAATGTGATGGGATCCATGTAAAAAATAAAGTTATTGACAAAAACCTACTGAACCAGATTAACCCACTAAACCATTTTCCTCTACGGCCAACAATTAACCAGCTAGCTAACGTTAGACAGCATACGTTAGCTGGCAAGCTAGTGGTTAGCTCATAAGAGCACCAACACATACGAAGCTCCATTTAATTATATCCGGGATGATGTTCCTACTGCATATAAATATTTGTGCATGTTCATAGTCAGTTTTCGGAACAAACATATTCTTAGTTTAATTCAAGTCGTAGAGGTTGCCTTGTTGACCAACTAGGGCTATGCGCACTCACCAGGAGTAGCTTTGCTCCGCCATGTCGCCGATTGACAACAGTCCGAGGGCTCCGCCACTGGAGCACAGATTCGGGATCCCTGAAGCAAAACGGAGAGTCCTGGTGGGGCAATATTCCGCCTTTAAGTCAAGATGTGTCTTCCTAACAAGCCCTTTTTGACAACATGGCGCTGTTTTCCGTAGCTGTTCAGCTAGCAGATACTAGCTGGATGGCTGGCAACAGAAACGACAATGATGGCTTGCTAACTGGCCAAGACAAAGCAGTCCGGAAAATGTTTTGTTAATATAGCGAGTGTCCTGCTGTCTTACTGTCCTCCAAGCAGGCCTCTATATCTGCGGTCCCTAAATCAGCCGTAGATCCATCTTCTGAACGATATTTCGGATGTCTCTATGCAGATCTTCACAGAGTTCTGCTGGCTGTAATGGAAGCCGTGCAGCTTTGTTTTCTGTGGCGAGACTGAGTCACGGGGACGCGCACTATCGTCCTTGCCAGTGGTTTGCTACAGCCGCGAGAGTGTATAGCGTATGTGTAGCAGTGAAGTGTAGCCTGCCGAGAGGTTGTCTACAAGGTAATGGACCACAACTCCGTAGAAAACGAGCACCAGCTATTCAAGCGTTATATCTAGGGGCCAGACGCGTAATTAATGACATATAAAACGCTAGGCTATTTTTCATTTAGTCTGCTTATCAGTTAATTAAGAGGGTTTCCTACTTCTTACAACATTTACCTGCACGCCCTGAGTGTGTGGGAGGTTCAACACTTGTTAGCCCAACCCTCATCATTTTTACTTCATTGCATTAAACAAGCTGATGCCGTTTTTACTGCTGTTGGGTGTCAAATATGAGCTTTCCCTAAGCGTCATAATATAGCCTATTCTGTGTTTGAAGTTCAGCGCACTGGACTTTTACAGTAGGATGGTCAGTGTCTGGAAAGGCTATATTTATTTATACAGCGCATTTCATACACAAGGCAACTCAATGTGCTTTACAAAAGAAAAAACTAAGCTAAGGAATCGGTTTGGCCTGTTAGATATGGATCTGCTGGGTCTGTTGTCTCACGGTGGGCCTACTTTGGCTACTTTTTAGGGAATATTTTGGAAATAGGCCGGGGCATTATTCAGAGTTAAATCTATCTAGTAATTTTATGAACTGTTTAATATTACTTAATTAGGTGTGAGTGTAACGTTTTAAACCACACTGTTGGCTAAAGACCTACATAAGGTTTCACACGTGATAGGCCTACCTATAATATAGGAAATTTGGAGTGTCTGCAAGATAGAGTTCAGTTTGTGACCAGAAACAAAACAGAGCCAGTCAGTCTGGTCACTAACAGAAAGGTCATTGTTCATCATTCCAAGACCCTTCTCCACCCGTTTCGTTCAGGCTTTTCACAACTACCTTCACATCAGTGCCATCAAGTAGGCCTACATTTCTTAAGTTTTAGTGAATGTCAAAAGCTTCAGTTAAGGTCAAAGCCTGACAAAATACGCATCAGATATTCATGTTGATTAAGTATTTAATTGAGTGGGCATTATAGATGACAAGCCAAATAACATGCATGAAGATCTCCCTTTTAAAATTTTCAATTGATGATAAAAGAGTAACTTTTGAATAGGGTACTGTGTGTCTTATCAGTCTTACAGAACAAAAGTAGGCAGCTATAAGTAAACAGAAAAAAAGATTATGGGGCGAGGTGTTGATTAATGTGGTATTGTCTGCCCTGATGTCAAAATGCACCAGGTCTGTCTAAAGAGCATGCCGTTACGTTGGAGATGACTACCAGGGTCAGGGAGCCACAGTCAGAGGAGCATAATCCAGGAAATGAGTTTTAGGAGGCTGTCTAAGTAGCCACTCCTTAGTGTAGTGGTTCAGTGGAGGACGGAGACTGAAAATGATGGAGTGGGTAGAGGGAGGCCACTGAAGGGGAAAAAATGGTGGGGGTTGGAGGACAGAGTGAGGGTTTGGACCCCCCCCTTCCAGCCCCCAACCTCTTGAAGCCTCTCCGCTAGGATTACCAAAATCTGCAAGGAGCTGCCTTTGTAAGAGATTACACACAATCTGTTCAATCTGCCTTCAAACTCAACTCATGCACCATTTTGGGTCTGTTGCAACAGGAGAATGTCTAATTTCCAAACCATTCACTGACTTCTGTGCTCAATACAATGATGCCAGTTCCATTTTCTTTCTGTAACATTTAGTCAGAAATATGTGAATTATAAAACTTCATTGCCAATGTCTTTGGTATGTTTGGAATTGGTGTTTAAGCATGGACCTCTCAGGTCTGACCTTATAGAGGCAGGGCCTAGCTGGCTGCAGACATCTCATAATTCACATGGAAGTGCCCTTTATGCTCTGTCTTATTAAGTCTTCTACTTTCAATACACCAACCATAGGCCATGGTGCATCACTCACTGAATAATGAAATTGCCCTTTACCTCCTAAATTTACCTAGGTCTAGTGCTGGGTACTTATTGGTATACTGTTTTTCTCTCTTAATTTTACATTAGTTAAATAACGGTTACCATCGGCAGTATTACCCCAAAGCCCTACATGCAAGGCTTCAAACGTAAGAATGCAGTTAGCCTGCTGCTTTTGCTTGTAGTTTTATTAACTCACCTGGAATTTCCATACATATGTATGCTGCAAAGCTGTTTGCAAGATATACTCATCATGTTTCCCTGTCAGAAATACATACCATTGCACTCACTAGCAATCAACATGATTGACTTCATTCAAAACTATGTTATCAGCATCTGCTGTTATTATTGCAGAGTAGTGTGTGAGTGTGTGTGTGTGTGTGTGTGTGTGTGTGTGTGTGTGTGTGTGTGTATGCTTCACACACAGACTTATCTGTTTTGTGTGATTGAT
>JAVQKI010099268.1:0-12242 GCA_036025975.1 Nematalosa erebi
CTTTAAAAAGTCTATTTTAGATGCAAGCCATATATTCTCAGTAACATAACTCCATGTTACTCCTAGTAACATATGTGCACATTCCATTCAATGCTCGGTGGCAGAATTTGGTTCAAAAATAAAGTACATCTGTCATCAGAGGTGACACAAACACGAGTGCGCAAAAGAAATCAAATGTGAACTGTTGTGGATTCTACAAAATGTAGGAGCAGTGGAATGACTTGCAGGCAGACCAGGTAGAGTGGACACATATATAAGAGAATGTGATACCAGAAGAGAAATCACATAGTACCGTCCTCTGCCGCTCATGATACACCATGAAATACAACGACAGAGAGACACAGGCATAAAACAAACAGAATCACATACAGGCATGTGTATAAGAACTAGAGTAAAGTGGATGGTTCCCGCATAATGTATTTCCAAGTATTACCAGTAGCATTAGCAGAGCTCCCAAGGAACAGGAACGTTCATGAAATTCAGTCAGCTCGACAAGAAGATTCAAATCTGTGTGTGTGTGTGTGTGTGTGGACAGGGACTCACAAAGAGCAAATAAAGTCAACAAGAGTCCTGGGCAGTAGCAAAAGTACCGGAACAAAAACATGCTGTGGTCACCATGATATCCTGCACTTGGTCTTGGTCTGGTCCCTGCTCAGAGGGCCTGCCCATGCTTAAAGGTGGGGGAGGACGGGCCTCTCTCTTTCTCGCGCCGTGGGAGAGGCCCGTCCTACTCGCTAATGGTTCTGCGGCATCCGCGCTGGTGATGCCGTCGGTCTGCCCGCTCCCACGTTGACCCCTTGACCCCTGGGAGCCCAGCCGTCAACACGGGAGCAAGTAAACAGTAATTGCGACTTATCACACCACATTCTCTTAGGCCTTCTGCTGCCTGTCTGCGGAGCGAAGCTAATCTGTCGGCCATGAAGACAATCAACTAGCAAAAAACTAGTCCTGATAAAAACAGATCCATTCTGAATGATTAAAAAAATGTGAAAAAAATAAATACATAAAAATGAATAATTTGAACAACTTATGACCGGTTTTCTACACCATGATGTAATAACTAACAAATATACAAAAGGAAAGACGAAATAGAAAAGTCAAGAATGAGTTGGTCAACAATATTCTTTCAAACGGTTTCTGTAATTTCTGAATAGGACACCAAACTGACTTTCCAATTCTGGGGCTAAATCACCATCAGTGTGAACATCTACAGCCGATTAAAACCACACAAAGCTGCTCTACAACTTATGGACATTATACAGTTCCCAGCCAGTAGATTTCAACAGACCGCTCAATTCTGACAGAGACAAATGATGCACGAACAATATGCCATTCTGTGACACACACACACACACACGTGCTTCAGCAACAGCGTGAATGCTTTCTCTCTCTCTCTCTCTCTTTCTCTTACAAGCACGCAAGCACACAAGCACACACACACCACACACACACACACACACACACACACAACTGAGAGAGAAAAAAAACTATTCAGATGTGCAGGCGAAATGGACTAATAATTGAAAACCATTTCAGCGATGATTGTGGTGATTATTGCCCTTTTAAAAAAACTGTGCAACAATAAATGATATCCTGCAATGTATAAATTAATGACAGAGGATCTTTACGCTCCCTCTGCTTCTAGGAATATGATTTTTTTAATGGGAAGTGGTAAGAAAACCACATGTCTGTGATGAAGAAAACTGCCCTAAATTCTGGGACTAATCCAGATTTCTATTACAGTCAAGAGCAATTTACTACTTTTACTTGAATGCTATCGAAATAAGAAAAAGGACAATAACAAATGGTAGATCTAATGAAATCAGCAGAAAAATCTGCTTACATCCATTTGAATACACACACGGGTTTAATACACCGGCCATCCCATGCTAATCCCCTGCATTTCCACTGGATTAGACCTTCAAATACCAAGTCAACATAATCCCAGAAATGCTGCTCTTTTGCCAAGAGAAGTATAAAAATAATTGTTTGAGCTTTCAGCGAGATGAGTATATGAAAACACACACAGAGTGACAGACACACACACACACACACACACACACACACACAGAGAGAGGGCATTATGTGACCATTTCCATTGTAAAAATTAAAAAAAAAAAATGGTTGAAACAATCTGCTGATATAATCTCTGTTCGGCGGCTTAATTGTTTGAAATTCTCAGTACAAAAGAGTATTGTAATATTGTCTCTACAATAAACAATAAAGAAATATACTTCAACATCAGATTGTTATTTTTTTTTAAACAAGTGATTAATAATCATAAATGATATGACAGGACCATCTCTGAACTTGTTTTACCATCATGACAATATTGCCCATTGCAACAGGAGACCACCGGCCTCTCTAATGAGCCCTTCATGAGTGCACAACACTGACGAGCCGACATCACCCAGTCTGAAAACTGTCCCTTGGACCCACCCGATGGCATCAAACTGCATCAACTCAGCAAGCAAAGTAGCCATTTGGAAATACAACGCAATGGCCTCTTCAGCAACGCTCTCTCCTGTTCATACGCAATGCTTAATGTTCTGTAACCAATTCTGTCATTTCCATTATGTAAATGTATTTGCCTGGCTGCTATATTTTAGGCATTTGTCTTTCTTGTCTCAATTACCTGGGTTATTAATACTGGTGGGTTGGAGAAAAGGCCACAGTCTGCAGGCAATCTAGTGTGAACTATAGAAGAAGCTAATGAAACGCTGTTTAAAAGCCACGGTGTTGCTAACGCACTCCTGCACTGTGCGGCTACAGGCAAAGACACAGGATATAAAGTATCACAGGTATGTTTCTTTTGTTGGTGCTACAAATTTTCTTTTGGTGATGAAATTCCAAGCCCATGCAAGTCGGCAACACTACCCTTGGCACTACCCTTGGCATTATTTAGGGAGTAAGTGGTCAAATGGATAATGAATCTTCAGATGGACAGTGTATATTACTAAAGCACAATGTAATAAAATTTGGCATCAATTAAAATAAAAATAAACTGGATTTGCAAAACAACAAAAACAAACAATAAACATACTCAATTATACCACGTATCCGCAACAGCCATATTCCATCACACAACCTTCGGACAGATAGCCTCTATCTCCCTCCACAGAAAGACTGCAGAATGAAAACGCAGGCACAAATGAGCCAAGGACCAAACAGACACTGATCAATGAAAGCTTATCGGCCCATCCTGCCTGTGTCCCACCATGGCTGTCATCAGACACGATAAGGCCCCGGAGGGGTCTTAACATACGGCACAAACTTGTCACAGGGGGGGAGCGAAGAGCCGTTCTTGGGCCTGACCCTGACCATCCTGCTCGTACATCACCATGCCATCAGAATAAGATGGAGCACCATCACCATGCCTTTGCATCTGCCTCGCCAGTCCACTCGCTGTCTGTTGGCTCTTTGATTTCCTTTGACTTCAATATAGGAAAAGGAGGAATTAGGAACAGAGTTTTTTCCTGCCCTTTTTGGAGGGAGGGTCATGGCTCCCTCTCTCCATCTTTGTTTCCTCTTAGTAAGTGCACAACTGAAGGAGGCGGAAGTGATCAATTGCAACAAGTTATTCTAAAATTTTCAAGCGGTGCAGTTTCAAATCTCTTATTTGGGTCATTTATCATTTTCACCTACATTTATTCTGTATTCTTCCTTATTCTTCCTCATTAAAATTAGAATTAATATAGAAACATCAACTACCTTTTCAACCCTCTGTTTTCCCAAATAATTAAATATAGTTTGAAGGCCTATATGTGTTTGACTAATTTCAAATTCTGTAAAAATCTTATGACGATCTGCCCTCCATATTAACCATCTGCTGACGGTTTTATTACTAAAAGAGAGAGGAATGCTGATGGATACATCCTCGTGTGAGAGGGCACTTTCGGTCAGGAACATTAGGCTACGGTCATGTATACTAATATGAGGCACTAAACAGATGCCCTTGTTCTACCGCGGTATTCCCCAGAGCTCCAAGTTCTATGAATAGGACTCTTTAATTCAGTGAACTGAATAGCTTGTCACTGATAATGAATTTAGAAATAGTCACCACGAAGTGAATTAAAAACAAATCAAGTAAAAAGAAAATATTTCATTTGACATTCGCGTTGCCTTCCGTATGCTTTCTCGGTTGTAAAAGCCTTTGCTTTTTTGGTCGCATTGGTTACAGACATATGTAACACAAAAGGCGACAACTGCATGACACCCAGATTAGCGTGCTTACATTTTAAAGGATTTCAGCAAACAGTACATATGACGATGGTGTAGTGATTACAATAGGCATGGTATCCCAAAAAACGATTTAAATGTGCAATACCAAAGGCCGTCTTCTTTGTTTGGAAAGTTTAGAGAAGGATGACCATGGCGATGGGGGACAATGAGGCGACCTTAGCGCGACACAACCAGAAAGACTCCAGGTTACGCGTTTAGACATTGAGAAAGCGGGGCGCGCGACTGAATAAAGCCAGATCGTATTTACAACAAATGGCTTCTTAACATCGGCTAAACATTTCATATCGCTTGCATGTCATTACGTTTCCGTTAATTATATGACTCGCTATGGTGTCGTAGGTGTCTCAGAATTTGTCAAGGTGCGCACGACCTCTGTCATTATCCTTAAGCGTGAAAAAAAGAGACTGGAGCCCCTAAAAAGTTTACCTTTTCTTTTCGATCTCCGCCTCCTTCTCCGTTTGAACTTGCATTTCACTTGGCTGTTCGGTGTTCCGGAGGCGCGGGTGTTGTTACCAAGAACCGATGCCATAACAAGAGCAGTAAGCAGACCGGTGCAATTTGGTGAAGCGTGCGAAGTTGTCTCAGTGAAGTTGTTGCCTCAGTTCAGTCTTTCAGTTCAGTTCAAGACCACGACGTCGTTGTCACTAAACAGGGTATTCTTTACTTCCCTTTGCACTTTCTGAAATGAACAACTCTTGATGCTAGATCTCAGAATGCAAAAAGATTATCACAGAAAGTCCTGCAATTTTGCTCCCTGTCCGCAGCATAATATTTGGAGCAAAGCTTGACAGTTCGCACTGAGCTCTCTTGCTCGCGAGGGCGTTATGTAGAGGCTTCTAGTTTTCTGCACCTCTGCGATTTTTGGAACCAGCCACTTTGAATCCAATCATGCAGGGAGCCTATCTATTTGCTGCCGCAAATTCTAATTAGACCCAATCATGACTGTCGCCGCGCCGTGACATCATCAGTGGTAGCGCCAACCTTAGCCCCCCTTACCAGTCAGCTTGCAAACTCAGCTCTCACTTCGAGTGAGTGACTGATGGGAAAGATGCCTCTGCGACGCAAGACGTTAGACAGGCAAAGGTACGGACAATAAAGCTATTCCGCCTAGAGAGTGGTTTTGTTTTCTCAGTTATTGCTACTTTTTTGTCTGCCATAACTCGTGTAAAAGTCTTGTTCTGACCTCCCTATGTATGCGTTACCTTTTGAGGGATCAAACAATAATCAAAAATTTACGATTTAAAACTAACATTGTTGCACTATTTAAAAGAAAAGCAGAAAAAAAAACGATTTTAAACCAAGATTTGTTAAGTCATTGCCACTGAATTCAAAGGGCACTGACAATCTGAGCAAACCCGAAGCAAAGGTGTCATCTGTTTTTCATAGATAAGGACACAGGGTAATCACTGTTCGACCTCTAGATCATGAAGTAGGCTAAGGGTTTTGACAGTGGAGAGACATTTCTAGACTGACATTTTGGCATTTTGTGCTGTGTTGACATTCAATCAAATATAATTTGTGCTTCATGCACTTTACACTTGGTGCTAGTAGGTTCCTTGAAATTTCTTACAAGGTCAGTTTGGCTACCCGATGGTCTTGTAGTCATGTCCAAACAAAACCATACCTGTTTGGGGGAGAAAATAGACACAATGTGACCTTAGTTTGTGCTGAGTGCAGTAATAAGTGACAGCTCTCCTGAGAGAATTCTGAGCTGGCAGCAATAAAAAACTAAGGTCATTGTGGTGAATTCAAGATTCTTGTTCTTAAATGGCAAAAGCTGAAAGGTAAGAAACCAATACAGTGTGGGTGTTTTGTAGTGCCTTACAAATTACAACAAAGTATGTGCAAAGGCAGGGGAAAAAATGCCAGCATTTTGGCAGATGCTGACATTTTCAGAGAGAGAAAGAAACATATTCCATGGTCAAATGTCATTAGCCAAGGAGATTCTGTGATACATACCATCACAAAGAAGATTACAAAAAAACACCACTGAAAACAAAATGTACAGGAAAGTAATTTCTGCACAACTTCTGGTGGACTATAGAGAAACGAGAGAGAGAGAGAGGGAGGGAGGGAGGACTTGTCTGAGGGGACGTAGCCTACCCGGAGGACACCCACACATATCCATGTAAATTGCAGTTTAAGAGAAATCAATAGCTGTGACAAGTTGCCAATGTTGCTATCTGGGGACGTAATGAAGGTGTGCGGGGGTACAGCCACTCAGATAACACTGCAGAGAATGTGTGTGTGTATATATATATATATATATATATATATGTGTGTGTGTGTGTGTGTGTGTGTGTGTGTGTGTGTGTGTGTGAGATTCTTTTTTGTTGTGGGGCAAGGGTTACTTCGACAACACATTCCTTTGCCCCTTCTCTGTTATGCACAGAAAAAAACATGAACAGACAACCCCATCTATTCCTGCCTCCAATAGCTAACCCAGAAGAGTACTAAGTACATTATTTCAATTGACAAAAAAGGTCATATGGGAAAGAAAAAAATGAGAGACCTGGCTGGAATTTTGTGCTGGCAATGAGGTGAGAATCCAGTATGATTGTCTCCTAATGAAAAGTGACCAACTCCTGGGTGAATGGGTTAATCTAATTCTGCAGCTTCCTCTCCCATTAACGCACTCATGAACAGGGACCTGTGTGGGCATGTTCAAGTGCTCCCATTAATTTGCTCGGATGTCAGCTAACTGCATGCCGCATGGCTAAGGCCACTTGCACTGAGGAAAATACTAAAGGACGAGAACACTCGACACCAAAGACAGATTAACCGCACCACAGCTTACACCTCTTCATAATCATGATGTGCATTCAAATACCTTTCCCCCTGCAAAACAAACACGAAGCTTTTGGATTTGGACAAATGCCCTCAATTAGGCAAGTGGCCAACTCGTTCATTTGTTAATCCTCGAATTTGCAACTGTGTTGCTTTAAGCACACATTGAAGTGAAATCCTATATGCAGTATTTCTCATAAGAGACTTTTGGTTGATTTTACAACACCTGAGTACCCTGTTCTTAAGGCTTCCTACAGTAGCTTTTTTCCCTCGTTGAAGTAGATTGTGATGGATGCTCTCATGTTCTGGGACTGTTATTGAATGTAATACACCATCCAGTCTGCTGGAAATGGCATTTCTGCGCCGCTGTCCATGGTCCTGAGATGGAAGAAAAAGGAAAAGGGACATCTTGCTGCCTCCCATTTACTCATTAAGAGTATCCACAGTCTCTCTAACCTAAATTCTGTTTATATGTCGGAAAAGCGAAAAAGTAAAAAGATGAAACAGTTGACTGAAAAGCGCACTGCAATGGCACCCACAGGACACACTCGCTCCTTTTGATGAAATATAAGTCAGTCTTCTTTCTAGTGCTCTCAATTTCATTCCCACAGAACAGCAACAATACACATTGTTTTGTCAACACTGTGGGGAAGCCCCGCATCATTTCTTTATTTTATTCTTCTGAAAAAATCCTATTTTTATCTGTTTACTTCTCCGTCCTCTCATCCCCCGCCTTCCTGTCATTACCTCCTCCCATATCTGGCATACTTTTCACATCAAAGTTTTTATTTTCTTTTTTTCTATTCTGTTCGCTGAAAGAATGAGAATGCAGTGCCCTCGTCCTGTCCAATAATCCAATAGTCAATTTCAAGGGAAAAGGCCAACACTGTTGTATTCATTACAGTCAATCAATTGTTTTACGTTTACTGTTTAGTATTTGTGGTGACTCTGGCTCAGTTGAAAGGCAAGGGAAAGTGCAGCCCCGTCAGTGTTTGACCTAATTCTGGCTCTAGACCAGCAGAGGCAAGTGATGGGAGAAACAGTGATGGATACAAGAGGAGATTGTATTATACAGGACATAAAACAACTGTCTTCCTAATGTTGTTTGCCAAGCACCTCGTTGCGAGGTTTGAGGCTGGTAATTGAATTTGGTGCATCTCCTTGTTGCTGGATGTGATGTGATGTGAATTTTATGTATGGGTCTTCCCTGACAGATCTATTATGTGTAATGATATGATGATTTTCATTTCATCAGCACATGCCCACAGGGACATTTATTTAATGCCAGTCCAGAGGGACTGCTCCTCATTCACTCAGTGCCTTCATATTCACCGCCATGCAAGGCAATTCACAACTCTACCACTCCCCCTTCCAATTTAACATGCGCACACACACACACACACACAAACACACACACACACACCTAGTAGCAATCACACAAATGACTACTTACTTAGAAATGCTGACAATAAACCATTTATTCATGTTTGTAGAAGTCAAATGATGCTATCAAATGGATGTCAGAAACAAAGTGAAAGAATTTCTCAAAGCAGTAATGTTTGTTGTGAAGACCATCACCTGGAGGGAGTTGGAACCGCAGAATGCTCAACCCACCAAGACTAGGATTCATGGGAAGGGAAGACTTCCGTGTCCTGCCCGTCCTGTGTGTGATTTTTCCTCGGCAGTCGGAGCAGTGGACTCTGGCTCGGGATCCTCCTGTGTGTGTGGATATTGACTTTTAAGCTCTCTGGGAGGGATTAGGCTGATGTGGCCTTATCAGGGCAGCAAGCCTCCCCACACTGGGGCTTCTGAGGAGCCCTCAGATCTGTCTTCATCTCCCCTCCACAGACGGTTCACTTCTCTGCACCTAATCCAGCACACACGCATACACTCTCACACACACACATACACACAGACACACTCTCTCACACACATACACCAATACATACATTCACAAAGTCACACATACACACACATATATAACCACATTCATACATAACAACACAGACACACACAATGTCACAAAAATATATAGACTCACGAGTCACACTCAGAGTCACACCAAAAGAATGAACACACGCTCACACACAAGCACACACACACACACACACATAGCAACCTCAGGCCTGGTTATCTTTGTCTCCCACCCCTCAACCATAAAAGGAAACCCAGCAAACCTTTATCATCATACACCCAGTTACTGCCATATGGGCAGTGGAGGTGGAGGCAAGGTGGGGAAAATGCTGTGTGGGTTCCCCTACCCCCCTCCTCCCAGGAGGACTCTCATATCCAATCCAGGGCCGGGGACCAGTAGGACGACTATCTGGGATGTGCGCCTCTGAGAATCCAGAGCCAAGGCCAAGATTCCACTCATCATCAGTCCGCCTGCACAATCAGGACATCCTCACTGGTTGAATCTACTAATCCCTCTCTGTAACGGACAAACCTGTCATCGGATTGTGTCTGGTTTCTATACAGGTAAATAAATCCAAAAGCAATATTATTCAGGTTGCAAATATTCTCACTGTTTTATTTTGTATATTTACATTTTATATCTATGATCTAAAGTCATAATTGCAACCTAACTGCACTTTAATGTTTTTTTTTAATCAGTTTTTGTAATTACATCAGAATAATCGAAGAATAACATATGCACATGAGTATATTTATATGGATTGTGTTAACTATGGGCTGTCTTACTTCATAGTCTGACATAATTCACCTTTCCTTTGCACTTCCCATCCCACAAGTGGTCCAGCAGATTGGTGGGTTTTAATTTTCTCTCTCTCTCATTAATCACCGCATGGCTGCTGGGTGCTGGGGCAGTGTGTGCCGGGGACGGTGGAAGTCTCGCCTGTGCGCCCAGCGTTTGGACGGGGGAGATAAAGCAGTGGCGGGAATAACATATCCACATGCCACTGTTTGGGGTGGGGTGGAGTGGAGGGTGGATGGGTGTGAAACGCATTGTCATAAATACGAAACAATTGACTCCGCCCGTCAGCAAGGTGCATAGGGCCAAGGGGTGAAATGACTGTGGATGTGCCGCCAATTGAATAGACGCGGGTTAATTCAAAATGACTGCCATTATGGAGGTGTTGGCCGTCCCAGAGGCTAGCTGTGGAGCATAATAATAAGTGCTAAATGTCTCGCACTTTTGCAGGTATGACTACATTAGCGCCACACTAATGAAGCCAATGCTCCGCCTTCACTGTTGTGCTATTTCCATTCTTTGTCAGAGAAAGTGTTGGGTGGCAGAGCAGGGATACACTACAGCAAATTGGTCCATCTGTCTGCACAAACAGAAAACAGCCTTTTGTTCCAACCACAAGCAAAGCAGCAGTGTTTACCGTCATCAGAAAACAAAATAGTGTGCCATGGATACTTAACTGCATTGTGTTCATCTTGAATATCATGAAGCTTTATTCCATTGTCAATTAAAACTAATAAGTTTGAGCTTTAGAGTGAATTTCTAAGTAAAATTGAGCATTTTAGGCAATTATTGTGATTTAACGAGAAGAAAAATATTTTATATAATTTTAATATTTCTAAAAGGTTCCGTCTTTTGTTCCTAAATGCGGTGCCAATCTGGCGTAAGGTGAGTTTTAATTTAAATCCAAGCGTTTGTCTGAATAGCCTTCAGAGTTGGTGTCCTTAATGTCACAGGACATTATCACCAGCCCAGTTCGCCACAATGAGGCTTTTGTCTGCTTTTTGAGTCGCTGCTGCTTATCGAGGAGAGACAGCGGAGGAGAAAGGAAGGAGAAAATGGTCAGAGAAAAAAGGAAATAAATTAAACCAGTGTTTCTAAGGATGGTGGGGAAGAGGGGATTGAATGGGGTAGGGTGTGTGGGTGGGTGTTCGGGGGGGGGGGGGGTTTGAAGGAGGCAACTTGAGGATGTCAAAGAACTTAGTAAATTTCTCCTCTTATATATTTACTGAGAGCTCAGGAAAAAGGCTCTTGCCCTTTGGAAAGGATGTGGTGTTACTTGCTGAGTGTAAACATATATCTGCTCAGACAGTAGGCAGGAGAAAAAACCTCAGCAGGTCCTGAGGTAACCAGCCCTAATGCCAGCTCCAATCAGAGCAGACATACAAGCTGCAGGTGAAATGTACATCTGAATTTGTGTTCTGCATTCCTAGTCCTTCATGTCAGGTACAGTACAGTCACTTGCAGCTTTGCTAGCATGCATGTGTGCAGCATTGTGCATGCTGTATACCACACACTAAACAAAATGTTAAAGCTATAAACTGAAAATGAGTGAAATTTAAAAAATATAGTGTAAACTAGCAGACGGCCAAACTCACTGCCAGCGTCGGCACACATCCAGTGCCAGTTTCCTTGGAAATCATATGGGTATTTTATGACTCAAGCATGTCCACTTGAACAGAAGTTAAGGCAATCTCCACTTTATTTGAAGAGCCATCTGTTCTAGCGTAGGGGATTCAGTGTACTGAGTAAAGATAACTTTGGGGTGTCCAAGGTTTGTCACAGAAAGGGTGACTCTGATTTACGCAGTCCAACATTATTAACTGTAGCATTTATGACCCTGTCTACAAAAACGGACAAGGACAGAGAAGAGGGCAAAGAGCCTCACACGTGTCCTCTCATACAGTATGTCACCTCAGACCAGTGGCCAGTCTCTCACTCTCACCACTTTACCTGAGATCAGCCTTCTAGAAATACTCATACGTCATAGGCATTCTGATCTATTTTCTTTAAATAGTCACAGTAACAATGGGCCATTTTTCACCACTTGTTCTCTTAATAGTCATTATAGAGCTTCTTAATGGAACTACATCAAATGATACCACTCCCTAGGCACAAGTTGAAGAAAAGAAAATGTGTTACATGATTATCTTTCCCGCTATCGCTCTGTACTGTATGTGTGTGTTTGTGTGTGTATGTGTGTGTGTGTCTTAAACCTCTCCTTGTAGGAACAGATGCAAATGGTGTCAGTAGTCATCCATAAAGATGGGACAGCTCTAATTGAAGCCTGACCCCTCAGATAAAAGGGTTCCACAAACTGACCAGAGAACACCTTACCAGTTAGTAAGTTTGTATAAGCATTCAAAAATAATTATTTTAGCACTCATAAAACATGATATGGTAGCATACATACATGCCCTAACCTAAGTCATCACAATGCATTTAATGCTTTTTTTTACTGCTTAAAACTGTATGTAATTAAACACAGTTAAGTGAAATAAAATCT
>JAVQKI010099567.1:0-14678 GCA_036025975.1 Nematalosa erebi
TCGAATCGGCTCAAAAGTGAAAATAACTATTCTTTCTGGACGTGTAAAATGACATGGATGATAGTCATTCTCTCGAAAATCAAGATTCAAATTTTAAGACCTTTGGATTTAATTTTAAGACAAATTAAGAATTTCTAAGGCCTTATGTTAGGAAAATGATATTTCAGACTTTTTAAGACTTTTTAAGGACCCGCGGCCACCCTGATAATATTCTATTTGACAATTAATGATCCAAAGACTTTCAAAGTTGACCGGATATGACAGGCAAAGTTAATTCTCACATGTGAACCGTCACAGACCAATCACTGGCTGTCAGTCTGTTCACGTCACATTTTCTAATTGGCTCAGCACGGATAGAACCTGGCCAACACAGGTACTAAAAAAGGTTATGGGAATCAGGTATAACCCCTAGATCTAAACGCAAAAAAATTCAGTACACTAGAGTAGATATGTGCTGGAGTGGTATAGTGGAAAAGCCCCTTAAGACAGCAGTTTCAAGAAAGGTGGAACTGAAAACAAGGTCTGTGTTACTCTGGGTGAACTACTATAACAGTTTAGCCTGAAGATATGTGAAATCTGCAGCTAATGTAAAGGAAAAACAGGCTAGGACTTGTGTTTACGTTGGCTAAGCTAAGGACCGTTGTGTTTACGTTGCCTAGGCTATTACCCATCCTGACACCAGAGCTCCACACAGGAAGGGAGGGGGAAAGAGACAAAGTCACACTGATAATGACGGGAGAAAGCGGGATGTATGCTTTCACTTGTGAGGACTGATTCAAGGCCATAGAATCTCATGAATCTGAGTCAGACTTGGAGAGAAGAGTTGGATATGTCGTGTGTGTGTGTGTGTGTGTGTGTCAGAATTCTTTCAATTCCCCATCATGACAATCCCCCTCATATCATTTGTCGTCCGACTCCATCACATCCACTTTCCTTCATAGGCATCCTGACACACGGCAACTTTAGACCTTAGTTATAAGGTAAGGTCTTCATCAAACCTCTATTTTTCCATTAACACTTACCAGACAGAACAACCTCAACCAGGTCCCCCTCATGGATGTCTTCAGCTGACGTCAACCTCTGCAGGATGTTGTCAGAGTTGAGGTCGTGCCGAAAGAGCAGGATCTTGTCATACATGCCGAAGAACCCACATTCTGGGAACTGGGTGGAAAAACAGAAGATATGAGAACCATAAATACATAGTGCATACATGGGCATTACAGTTACGGACATATTTCTATAACCAAAGACTTGTAATTCTTGAGAAGGTTTGGATTAAGGATTCCTGAAGGACTAAGTACTGATATGTTACAGCAATATCTTATTCTACACAATGGGCATGATGGTCAGGAAAGTTCATCCTTGAGTAACCTCTGTCCTTGCCCTGGCGTCGAACGGAGATGAGCAGGAAATCTAAGACAGAGAGCAGTGAGGCGGAAGTTGGACAGACGCTCATTAGATGTGCTGCAGCTAATCTCCCCCCTCATGAATAATGCTTGGAGCGCTGTCACCAAAACCCGCACGCGGTTACAGGCCAGCAGGCAGGCAGGCAGGCAGACAGACAGACACAAGCCACTACACAGCGGCCGTCCCACTGACCGCTGGCTCCTCACACTGACTGTGGGCTTCTGTGGTTCTCTTGCACAATCCCTCAAGCACCACCCCAAATGTATGTGAATACATTTACTGTCCTTTATGCAAGCTATGTATTTACATATGAATGTTCTAATATTATCACTTCAGCTCACGTACTAAATACAAATACTAATAACAAATACTCCATAAGACTGTGGACTGTATGCTGTGAACGTAGAGCAGCTACATTCAGAATTGCAGGCCAGATGCCAGTGTCAGAAATATCAGCCACCTAGAATTTTACACCTCAAGACAAGGAGCAAGTGCATGCTCCAGATCTGCTAAGAGAATACATATTAGTCCCTGTCAGAGATGTCCATGCGTGGCCTGGACCAGTGTGAAAAGTGTGTTGTTAGTTTTGTGAAACATCCCCAACACCACACTAAGAGCCAAAATCTAATTTGGAAACCCAACATACATTTGCTGTATTTAGATAGGCACAAGACTTAGCCGCAAAGGTTGGTGCTTAGAGCTAAAGACTTCACAGTCTCTTGTAAAGCAGCGATTTGTACCGGAAAGTCCTTACACACAATCCCTGCCAAATATGAACATGCTCATTAATGGAAGTGGTTCCCAAAATGGTTTTATGCCTGTGCGTCACATAAATGAGAACGATGGCATAACATAAAAAACAAAAAAAAAACAAAAAAAAAAAACAGACAGTTGCCATCGTCTCACTTAATAGCAATTGCAGCCAAAACAACAGACCCACAAAGCACTCGGTCTACCACACAGACCTTATGCTACAACAGGACAAAGCGTTCCCTCTAATGGAAGAGGCCAAACCACCACAGACATACTGTGGTATGCCCCTTCTCTGGTCAACTCCAATTCAGTCAAAACAATACAACTATAAACAGTGCAACTGTCAAAACAATATTCACACTTCAACAACACATAGCGTTTCCCTCATAACAAGCCACAAATGGCGCCTACCATTGACATGCAAAGAAACAAACTGACAAGGTTTATTTCAACCTCAGTTGTTCAAACAAGTGGTTAGGGAAATTACATGAGGTAAAAGTAACCTGAAATGATATATCTCCAACCTTGGCCTGACATACACACACACACACACACACACACACACACACACACACACACACACACACACACACACACACACACACTCTCATTTCAATTCCCTTGCCAGAGGCCCTTCCACATGCAAAACAAGCCCTATAATAGTGGAGGAAACAGGAGGAAATGATGCTGTTTCCGGACAGTGACTCTCTCTCTCGCTTTCTCTCCCTTATCATAGGACAGTACCTGAGGAAGTAACCTGCATGACCTAACCACAAGACTTAACATCCACAGATCAGATGAACACGGAGGTTGGTGGCGAATTAAACAGGTCTGAATTGTTTGCTTTCTCATTTCCCCTTCAACATCCACGCGTCATTTTTTTCTTTTTTTAAGACGCCTATCAAACCCAGCTCAAATCTGACGTACAGACCGGAGGCATGGATTAACACATAGGTCTCTCTGAAAGGTGGAACATTTGCCCTCACCTGACCTGGCATTTTTCACATGATGTCTGGTAAGGGTAGCAGACCATCCAGGTGGCTGAGGGCATGATGGCTTACTGTGAGAAAAGGAAGTGAGAGTGCTTCGCAATGAGGCAATCTCAGAGATTTGGTTTAGGGCCTGCTCTCTGTGGCACATCAGACAGGTGACAGACAGGCTATCAGATTACTGAATTGTGAAGCCTACACTTTATCGCCTACTGATTCCAGCCTAAAGCCACACATGAGGGTGGGACAGCACCTACTCTTACATAAATCAATCCATAGTCCTTATCTGGAGTATATCTCTAATCTCTAAAGGCTGCAACCAACCTGCTTGGCTACCAGCACTGACTCCTGCCGAGAAACTGTCTCTAACTGGATACTAATCCGTTTGGTCAAAAAGGAGCAGGAACAACAAAACGGGTTTTCACACTGAAAAAAAACAAACAAACAAACAAAACTTATAAGCCTCCTGTTACTGCCTGTGCTTCTTGCCCGTCACCGCCCTTTCTGCTTCTCTCTCTCCCTCCCTCTTTCTCTCTCTCTGTTTTGCTTGTTTCTTTCAAACTTTCAGCGTTTGCAGTGTTTGCAAATGAACATCTGTGTGCGGCACCTGAGCAAGGAAACATGAAGCAACTCATGCACACACACACACACACACACACAGAAAGAGAGAGAGAGAGTGTGCACCAGCAAAACTGCACAGGGTTTTACAACCCCCCAAAAAAAAAAAAATAGAGAGAGAGACTGGAGAAACCACACCAACGAAGTGCAAGTTTTCAGCTGTAAACGAACGTGCCCAAGTCGACATGAGGACCTGTAAAAAGGGAGCCTCTTTAAGCTGGGCTGAGTTCCCTGCTGGGGCTGGCCTTTTGCAGCTCAGCATGAGCCAATTAAGCCCAATTTGTGCCCCATTCACTGGTCTGACCCCCGCCAGCCAGCCAGCACCAGAGCCTGAGTAGGTAACAAGGGATATAACACAGGAAACCGACAAAAAGGCCAAACAGTTGTTTGGAGTGTTGCTAATGGCAACGCATGGGTCTATCACCTCTCTTCAAAGCTCAGTGACGACAGACAACAGAAAGTAAGGGTGAGTGGGCCAGTATCAGCATCAGTCCAGCGGCATTATGGGAGAGTGGGCAGCTCGCGTGTGGAGGCTGATGCGTGGGGAGGTTGCTCATGGTGAAGCAAAAGAGGCTCTTTAATAAAATGACCGCTGACTCACATAAACATGATGCAAACAGAGAGAGAGAGAGAGAGAGAGAGAGAAAGAAAAAACACTCTCCAAAGTACTTTGTACACGCTGATATGTAGACAGATATGCTTGTCAAGGGAATGGAAGAACTGCAAGATGACTTTTTCTCCCAGTGTTATCTGTTAGTATCATAACATAACACCCAGGCCTTCACACCAAAACTCTGCTTCTAGATTTAAGGCCAGTGGAACAGAGACTGAGTGTGTAGTCATCCTCGACACCTTCCAGGACTGCGGCTGAGCATTCCACCATCCCCATCAGGAGCACATGCTCGCCAGAGAGCCAAGGTGTGTCTTGTTTTCTGGGTGACTAAGACAACTCAAGGCCACAACAAGAGAGACGAAAGTGACATCAGCAACGATTCTTGGAAAGTGTCTAAATATAGGCAAGCGCTGCAGCCTTGTCCTTGTCTGCTCTATCCAATTGAATATGGTGCGTGCACAATTTTCAATCTCGTTACCAATCCCCGCACCCCCCACCGACCACCACCCCCATATACACACACACACACACACAAAACACTGTGATCCAACACAAGACACTACTCCTCCATAATGGATGCTCGTTCAAACTGGTAAATATGCAGTGATGTCAGAGACCACTCAGCATCGTGAGTATCTCTGTCTTTCCAGCCAATTGTGCGGTGAGCATTGCGAGAGTTTTTACAAAGCCAATCACATCAAATCCTCTCCTGAACAAGCCTATTAAACGTCTTACAGCCCCAGTCTAGTTGGCAGCCGAGTCTAGCCTAGCAAATCTCCATTGGCCTGGACAATGACATCAGTACAAACTGCAGGCCAAGCACACATAACTCACTTTATAGCTTGGGAGTGAATAAACGTGAAAACACTTTTTTTTCCCCCCTCCAGAGTGAATTTTTCACATTCCCACTGGAGCTTAGGAGGGTATAAAAATGATTTGACCATGGGCTTGTTTACAGTTCTGGCTAACCACAAAGCCAAAGACATTTTATGTGCTTGTTGGGGTGCAAGTGCAGCGCAACAGTCGGATTTGTCATACTTCCGACAACATGCCTGATGAAATGATAAAACTTCACAAGGCTAGCCAGAGTGTGTGCATGCAACATGACTCCTTCAGCATATTCCCATTTCTGACAAAGGGAGGGCCCTGTCACAATTCTTCTCACTCACTCCAGATTTCTTAGTTCACAATAGTTGAGTTTTCTTGATAAGTGGAGCCAAAGGGCTAACTCCAAACCCTTCAAATCTTTGTGCTCGGAATCTAAACAGGTTAAGTAGACACTGCATTTCTTGAGTAATATTTTTTCTCTTTCTTCGTCAATAGACAAGAAATAGTCCAGGAGTTTTAGCTAAAGCACATAACCAAAACACTTTACTTGGTTTTAAAAGGCACAAGTCAAATTGCAGGAGTTTGATTTGCCAAAGTTCAGACAGCGTACTGGAACAATAAAATGGCTTTAAGAAGGTCGTATTAAAGCTTGAGCAACACACAGGCATTTATTGTGTTTGTGGGAGCAGTCTGGATGAATGGAGGCCAGTGTGTCTGTTGGAGGTGCTGGGCAGACTGGAGTTTGATGCTGCTGGGGCTGGGGCTGGGGCTGGGGGAGTGAAACCTCAGGGCTAATCCAAGCCTCCGCTCTGACCTCTGGAGGACCACGGAGCTGCACTGCTCTGGTATGCCTCACATTCTTTACAGTTGACCACAACACAAAAGGGAGCCATACAAATGTATGTGTATGGTTGTGTGTGTGTGTGTGTGTGTGTGTGTGTATACAAGTGTGCGTGTGTGTGTGTGTATATATTACAAATTGTGTGTGTCTGCATATTTAAAGATCTGCGTGTTTGTATGTGCTGTTGTAGTTAAATGTTCTGCATGTTGTAGATCAAGAGAGCGAGGTATTGTGTGTGTCTGTGTGAGTATGTGTCTGTGTGCGTATGTGTGTGAGAGAGAGAGAGTGAGAAAGTGTGATTAGGTTTACAGCCTTGGTGTGTAAGGATGTCACTGACACTGCATTGTATTAAAGCATTCGACCAATCCAGCCACACAAAACGACAGTACACACAAATGCTGTAGGCTATAGTTTTTTATGAGTACACAAAATGTGCTTTAAAACTTGACTTAAAAAAAAAAAGAAAAAAGAAAAGCCTTCAAATCTCGATAAATCAAGTGTTCGTTTGCGAGTCAGATGCTTTGACTTCATGAGGCCATGGCTGTGTGGTCTAAATGTTTTAACTCCCATCCAGGAAAAAAACAAATGTTGAGTGTCAGCAAAATATGCACTTGTGTGAATACATGAGCTGTTAGCATTTGATCCTAATGTGAAACAGGCTGGGTCGGCAAGTTAATTAATCATATGTCATGAGTAAGCTTCCTCTCCCTTCTCCCAAATCACTCTTTTTTATTTTTCCCCTCTCACTTACATACACATGCACACACACACACACACACACACATAAATACAGATATAATATCTGCACCTCAAGCTGATGAGCTTTAACTATGAGTAGGCTCAGCTTAGCCAGTGTGTTCATACAGGACATGACACACACACACACACACTTACACACACACGGAGGCATACACATGGATTCACACACACTGGGAAACAAACTTGGTGACCTCAGAGTGAGCAGTATGGGAACACACGAGGGGTCCATTCACAGCTTTTACACATCCCACCACCTACCACATATTACACATCTGTAGGCTCTGCAGTGCATTCAGCCATCCACAGAGGAAAAAGCACTTCAACACACACTGCTTAAGGTGATGTTGCTATTTATTCTGTTGCTATTCCTGCCAAGCTGTAGGGGTTTCACTGATCGACTCATGGACAAGTCACCAACAAGAGATGAGCAAGCTGGTCAAGAAACACTAAAAAAGAAGAAGACAAAAAAAAGAAAGAAAAAAAAAAAAGAACGACAATATTTAAAACCATCCTCTTGGTTTTCATCACAAATATTATATTCTATCATCACTAATCTTCACACTTCCCAGTCACAGCGTTTCCTGTTTCTCCTGACACACTTTACCTCGTCCCAAACAGCCGCATTTACGGATTATTTGACAGGGCTGTTGACAAGTTAGGTGGCAATGGCGATAAAAATGCTCCCATTTACAAAATGACAATTACTTACAGATAATCAAATCGCTTCGCGGCAGCAGCGGCACTGTGCTGTAATCACTTAAAAGCCATGGTGGGCCGTCCCAGTCTGGGGCTCCGCATGGAGGGTTGTGTAACCGGCCCTTCAACGGTGGCTGGCGGAGTGGAGGGATAATCCCAGGCATGGACCCTTAGTCACACCAGACACATCATACATTCTATTCATCTACTAATTGTAACTGCCCGTCACAAGCATCATAAACACACTTCCATGAAAACAATGGTCCAATCTTTGAGCACACCTGAAAAATGTCTCAGTAGACACAGACAGCATAGACCAAACCTTCCTCCAACACATAGCATGCTCACCTACAGGTACACCTAAAAAATCATATGCATTCTTATGTTATCTATTGCCACATACTGTAAGTCAAAATGTCAGGTTTAGTAACGTATTTACGTAACACTATTACACAGTACATTCCATTAAAAAAACTCTATGCAGCAGTATCCAAACAATGTGAGGCTTACAATGTTGATGTGTTTTGGGAAAAGTAAGATACAGCAAACATATGTATCCACAATGAGGGCTAAGAGGGCCATTTCTGTATATTTACCTCCACCAGCGGAGGTTATGTGATCACCAGAGTTTGTTGGCTAGTTGGTTGGTTAGTTAGTTAGCAACATAACTCAAAAAGTTATGCACGGATTTCGATGAAATTTTCAGGTTATGTCCAAACTGGGCTAACTTAAAAATGATAAAATTTTGGTGGTGTTCCGGATCACCGGATTGAATTGCCTGGCGGAGATCTGAGCTCTCTGAGTGCTTTTCTAGTTACAAATATGCTCCACAACCCATAGCCATACACACAGTCACAGGATGACACAGGGACCTACCTGCGAGTTTTGTTTAATTTAATTTAATTTTATGTTTTTTTCCTTAATATACTTAATATCACCTGTACAACTAAAAGAATTGGCAATACAAAGTGCAGAATTAGAAATTAGAAACAGAAGAATATCGACATGTGACAATGAACTCAATGAGCTCTATTGAACTGAATTGAACTGAAAGCAAAAGAGAAGAATAAAGGTCTCAGGCCTCAGACAGACAGAGATTCTGTGGGGTGGAGACGGAGGAGGCCGCTCTCCACCACAGAGCAAAGATTAAAGACCTGAGATAAAATATGGCATTTCCACATACTCAGGCGTGGGGGGTTACCGCTTCAGTGGTATTTATAAGGACATCACAACTGCTGGAAAATAAGGGTAAATACGTCTTAGCGCTCTTTCTATAGGTTGAAGACTTCACAAAGTCTCGAAGTGCTGATACAAGAATGTGTACTGTCATTCTGGTTGTTTTTTGTAATTTTTTTTTTTTTTTTATCCAAGGCTTTGAATCAAAGCGGAGAATTTAATGAAGTTTAACTTCAACAAGAAGCATGCAGACCAAGAGCTGAAAGCTCATCTTCAAACGATCAGGGCTGCAGGCAACATTCCGTCGCAAATTGATTGTAAATACTTCAAACAGTATCAAAGAAATCATAACTCAACACGTCCATTGTGTTTATGTTATTTTTAATAGACTCCAAGGGAATGTCTGACACCTAACACATGGCACGGGGGGTGGAGAGACAGCAGGATTGAGAAAGAGAAGAGTTTCCCAAAATGACCTATAATCCTCGCAGAACGCTTCAGATTTAATTACAGTTGGAGCCATGCAGGCCCATTGGTGACTGCAGGTTAGTGTACACAAGTCAAGTGGGGGGCCACATGCTTCACACACACATACACACACCAAAGCACATTTTTAAGACAGGCACACAAATAGGCATGAACTTTCTTAAAAACACACCAATATACATTTTATAGATACACGCAAGACCAATTTCTTTCATTGAAACATTACACGCCCCAGACCACTTCTGTCAGAGACCCCTGGTTACATAAAGATAAACCAAGTCGCAGCTTTGAAGAGCACAAACATCATTTTTTTTTATAAACACACACAGACACACACACACACGCAGCCAACCTCTTCCCCTTACTGCACCCACCCATTCATACCACACTAACCCACTTCTTTGGGATACCGTCAAACACTAACCCACTTCTATGACACACACACACCCACTTACCCATTCACACACACACACACACAAAAAACAGCTTCTTTCGCCATCTCCTGCTTCAAATGTCTGCGAAATCTTCGAAATCCCCAAACCCCAGCAGCGATCGCAGCTGCGTTCAATCAGCCCAGCAGTGGGAGCACGCCTTACTGTAAGTCCCAGGCTGAGGTAAAGCATTTGTAAAAGGTGGCCGCCTGCTGGGGCTTCAAGGACGTTCTCCAGCGTTCCTCCTCCATCCACACACCAAAGGAAGAATAGTGTCTTTTTCTCCACAGCTCATTCAGCCCTGCTCTGGCCAAGGGCAGAAGAGGCACTTATTTCCTCCTGCTAAGCATGAGCCTGAACCGCTAATTAAGGATGGAGAGCCGGAGCTGATATCCTGAGCAGTGTCACAGTGCTAGCTAGGTCTGAGTTTAGGCAGAGTGAGGATTTCATATACTCTAAGGGCAGACACAGGGCCCCAGGAATATAACTGTAGAGTGTGTTTGAAAGCCCCTACCACACTTGGTTTACTTCTACACTTCTACCATGAAAGCACAGAGAAACAAAGCCATCTGGCTTATACCGTATATACTACAAATAAACCTACTATGTCCTACTACTGTTTAGTTCAAACACTGCAGATGAAGTTCTAAGTGTAGTCCTGAGTAAAGGCCACTGAAAGGTACACGGTATGGGCGGTGGTAGCATAGTGGTTAGAGAACCTGGCTAGCATGCTAATAGCCTGAAAATAGTGGGTTCGGATATCAACTGCCACCGTTGTGCCATTGGGCAAGGCATTTAAACCTGAGTTGCTCTAAGGGAAATTGCCCCTGAGGTAATTGATAGTCCATAAATCTAAGTAGCTTTGGATAAAAGCATCTGCTAAATGTAAATGAGTGAAAATGTGGCCCAATGTACTTTAAGGTACATTGACAAGGGTTTAGATGTGTCCCGTTGTCATATCTGAAGTGTATGAAGGCTCAGTTGAACTCAGGTCAGCATCACATGCAAACATGCAAAAGGGAATAACCCACAGTTCGTAGCGTCGTGACGTGAAATACTGGAGAAGTATGGAAACGTCAAAAAAGCACCTGTAAACAATTTACGATTAACAAGAAACGGAAACAAAAGCGCGGTTGCAATGTTAATTGAACAATTTATCGCAGGTGGTGTCCCAATCATGCAAACAGCAAGTTGCAACTCACAGCCTTGCAAAGTCATTTACTAAACAGTGTCAGTTAGTTAAATCTGTTTAATTGGTAGGAAAGACATTTAAACTCTGCCTATGTGTCTCATCAAGCTATCTGAACCAAAGTGAGGAACAGTATTTGTGTAGATGTATTCAGATGCAGGCAGATAGTGGCTGTACTGCACACTTCCCTGTAGCATTCCCTTCATTTTCTGGTAAAGAGGAGGAGTGGCAGTGGAGAGAAAGAGAGAAAGAAAAAAAGACAACCAAAAAAAAAAAAAAAATACAAAAAAAAAAACAGGCTGCTTGTACTGCTGCAGGAAAACATCAGCTGTCTCCCTGTGATGTGAAATCACTTCCAGCAGCCTCTGCAGCTGCACGGGGGGGAACTTGGGCGACACAGAAAACAGGAAGTCCAATGCAAGTCGACACACTTACTGTCCAGCTCCCCACTCCCCTCTCGCCTGATCATGTTCATGCACCACACACACACACACACACACACACACACACACACACACACACACACACACACACACAGGATCTCTCTTCCCAATAGCATGCAAACACACACATGGACATGTACTTACATCAAGAGATACATGAACCCCAACACAAGCAAACGTGTTCTAGCTGTCCATCAACGCACAAGCTGATACACACACACGCACACACACACAACCACACACACCATTCTTGACCACCCACCCCCACCCCCACTCCCACTCCCTCCACACACACACACACAGGATGAGATCATATATCTGGTTTGGTTTCCAGAGGGTCAGCAAACAAAGAGTCCTGAGCTGGACACAGGCAAAGCACCTACAACAACAAACTCCTCATCTCCACTCAGCCCACAAATAAAACGAGACCGACTGGTGTGTGAGACCTCTTGGGATGCAGAGAGAGCGTCAACTCTGTTCATAACGATTCCCACGTCTCCCACACAATGCAACACACACACACAAAAACACCCCCTTACACACACATACGTACATAACTGAGCATAAAGCATGGAAGGAGAAAAGAAAACAAGAGGAGGAAAGCACCCCTAAGGATATGCTCAGTTTAAATCAACAGTAGTCAGTCACATGCCTGTGTGTGCTACACTACACCACACCACTGACCAGAGCGAATGCACACACACACACACACACACACAGAAAGAGAAGGCATGGCTGCCCTGAATGCTGCTATTCCTGGCCAATAAAACCGAGAACATCACAAAAACACAGACTCCTTTTAGTGTAAATCGCAAGCTCTACAAGGTCTGATGCATCCTGTGGAAAGCAATTGATAAGAAAAACAACATTGTTTCAAAATAGGGGGAGGTGGGGTTGGTGGGGTGGGTGTACAAACAATAGAACCTTTATCAGAGCCCAATGGAGCCCAGTTTGCTCTCCCTTCCACTGGTTAACCCTGGCAGTGTAGCGCTCTCTGCTAACCTGCACACTCAGCTAAAGAAAAGGCCACTGTGATGTTTAGCCGTTTTTATCTGACAAATGATACAATAGCCTGGACTACACACAAAGACAAAATAAACTGGCAAAGAAGGAAAGAAATTGTGAAAAGGTCACCAGCATGAACAGATCCGCTATTATGCTACAGTCACCTCTTCAAACAGAACAAAACCTAGGCTCTTCCTCCTACAGACAGCCTAGCTGTGCTCCCTTTTCAAATCCAAACACACTTATCACTCAAAGACTTCATTTGCATGCCCTATGGGGTGTATAACTTTTCCATGTGCAGACAGACAAATGACTGATACATCCTCCTGGAATTTACCCGCCAGCAAATTCTGTTGACTTAACGCTCAGATGTCCACTTACCCATTAACAAAACACTTCCCTGACATTGCAAACCAGGCCAAGCATTCGGTACTAAGGCCATTCACGTGGTCTGACCACAACGCATTTATCATAAAACTTTTGCACAATTGAATCGATGTCAGGGGAACACTTGACTTAAAGGCCATTAACCCAGTGGAAAAAATGAAAGAGGTGACCCTGTCAACAGTACTATCAAAAATACATATGAATGTATGTCCATTATGTGTTGATCAGCAGAAATGACCTAGTTTTCCATTATGTGATTATCAGTACATCATTACTGTGCAAACGTACAACTAATTGATGGAAATGTCTGACTATAGTGTTAAGGGGGAGTACATTCCTCCCTGCCTGCTTCTGTTGCCTTAATCACACAGGCTCCAGGTCTGAACTGAAAACAAAAAACGTAACTAATGCTTAACTAAAAAAACTTGAGCTGTATATATATAACAGCTAAAATCTTGCTAAATTTGTAGCAAGTACATGTTATCTTGCAATAAACAGAGCTCAGAAGTCCCTCAAGGTATTTATATACCTAGGAATGTTTTGACACTTTTCACATAATTGTTACCCTCCAATGTCAATTCTCTCAATATCTGTTCCTTCATTAAGGTAGGAGGGGAAAGGACTCAACACAAACATTTCTTCCCAGGATCATGCTACGACAGTCATCAGCTTCAGCCTAACATAAGCTCAGATCATTTGCAGGCAGTTATGCAAGAGCTGTAAGAGCAGCCCGAAGAAAAGGGAGAAAAAGAAAGAAAAGCCACTTATAAGAAAAAGAAAACATCACTCCCACACAGAGAGGAAGGCAGAGTTGACTTGAATGAGAGAGAGAAAAAAGAAGGGAGGGTAAAAGAGAAAGAGAGGAGGGTAAAAGAGAAAAGGCACAGAGGCAAAGAGAGCAGACGACAGCTAAGCCTGTCAGGGCGTCTACTTCTAATACTACTACCGCTGCTGCTGCTGCTAAGACTAAGACTAAGACTGCTGCCCTCCCTGACAATATTTAGCCATGGAGGAATGCAGGGTGGACTTGAGTCGGCGAGATTACCCAACCCTCGCCTCCCTCAAGTGGTTGGCCAAACCTAGCCCATGCTCTATTTAGCTGTGCAATTAGGGATTTGGTGATGGGTGCCAAATGACCAGCTAAGAGCTTCATGCATATCTACAGTATACCTACAGTAGAGGGCACATTTTTGCCAGTCTTTCCACAAGGGAGGGAATGTTGGGTGATGTGTGATGCAACCACAAAATGGGTGTTCCATATGAGTGAAAGTGAAAATCAGAGCTCTTCAACACTAACTCTAGACTCTATTCTATTCCAAACCGAGCCAATGTAGTCCACATTCTGGCTCTCTTCACTGTGTTTTATATTTTGTTCCCTGAGGTATGAAATGGAGATGTTTCACCTATTGTGAGACTAGCGGCTAAAAATCGCTTTCCTTTTCAAACCCCCCCACCACCCTCAAATGTACTGAAAGGTTTAGCTCTAAATTAGCACTTCATTCTTGACAAATAATTTAGACATTATTTGTGCAAACACTAGTATAAGCCATTTTGTTTCAGATAATGCTAGATGCTAACAGAGTCTACTAGCTCATTAACAAAAGTTATGTAAAATGTACAAATAAATCCTTAATACATCCAGTTGTTACTCAGGAGATACATTAACATGTAACATATTCTAAAAACTTTTAATCTTTTCTGAGCCTGTCTGAATCTATTCTGCAGAGGTGCATGAAATATGGCAAGGAGCTCTTGAGAGCGTATTGCCTAACTGCCTTTCATTTTAATGAGTGTCTAAGGGTGTTACCAAATCGTGTGCTTACATTCTCAAGGTCTCTTACCATAAAAAATGGTTACCTTGTCTGTTGTGTACACACACACACACACACACACACACACACACACACACACACACACACACACACACACACACAATACATAGTTCACACCAAGTCTGTTTGCCATTACTGCCTATACAGATAAACAGCCGAATCTGATGAGAAAAACCCAGCATAAACTATGGTGATGTCCAATGGGAGAGGAACTGAAAATGTAAT
>JAVQKI010099641.1:0-13950 GCA_036025975.1 Nematalosa erebi
TCTATTTATGTATAATCAAGTGGAAAAATATATAGATTTGTACAATATTCAACTTACCATAGATGGCAAATTGTGTGTTTTCTTTAAACATTTGATTGATAAGAATAAAGTCTGCTCTGGTATAGGTACAGAGTATGGCAAGCCACTTACAAGCTGAAGCACAATCCCCATCCTTGACATAATCAAGTGCTGCAATAAAAAGCAGTACTTTCTGCATTCAGCATAGCGTGTAGTCAAGTTAAGCTCTTTCATGTATATTAGTGGAATTTGATTTTTTTTTTTTTAACACGTTAAACCAATTTGTCATTCAGTGAATATACTATCACTGCTGTCCTGCTAACAAAGAGGAACAGGCTTCAGAAGTTGTGCAGAACATATGTACAACTACAGACATCCTTGTGCAGTATTGAAGAGGTGGGATATCATGGGGTTTCTGAGCAAATGTTAATGTGAATGCACTTAATTGTCTTTAAAAAAAAACAATGTGACAGGTAGCTGACACTGAATGCTCAGGAATTGTGCTGGTACATGAGCTTTCTCTCTCAAGTTGAGCCTATGGAGTCCACTTAATCAATTCTTTACTTTGAGACCATGATTATTGCATGTCCTATCTATATGATTTCCTGACACCTTAGGGTTGTTGTTTTACCAGCTTATATCCCATACACATAGATTTGCTTTTTGGAATCCCATGGATATAATGAAATGTCGTAATATAAATTGCAAGTCCTTAAATGTATCAACATTGTCACTAAAATATGCTGGCGATGGAGCTCTGTTCCCTGTCAAAACATTTCAACGTTTATCAAGAAGATCAATTTAGAGAATTCATGCTGCTAGACAAATACATCTTTTAGCCTTTAAAGGATGCTAGTCCATTTTGTGGAACATGTTGCTAGCTTAAATTGAATACTAGCTGGGTCCTTATGTTCTATTACTTGAACTCAAATGTCAAGAACTTTGAGGGGAAAAACACATCAATAAACTGCTTTTTTCAAGAGGAGTCAGAGTTTAAGAGGGGTGTGTGGGGTGGTCTGCTGCTTGAAAGCATAAACACGACTTCTAACTCTAAAAACTGCGTTTCTGTAAGTTGAAGCTCTCTGTTCTGATTGTGTGAGGCAGTTAGTTGCTATACACTCCTCTGTCAATGAGTAATGAGTGACAACATTATACCCATGTACAGATAACTCGTTCAAAGGGTGTTAAAACATGGACTACATATGACTTCCACGTAACATGTACCAATCAATTAAGTTCGCCTGCAACGTCCCTGGAAGTCGGTTGAGTAACCCAAAGCTCTGGTGATTGGTGGTAGTTGCATGACAAATCTTGGCCTTTCAAGGTTTTTCCGCAACTCTTGAAAAACATATTTCAGCTTTTCATCTGTGTGTGTGCCATTTGCCATGTGGCTGACTGGGTCAATGAGGTTTAATAAGACTATTCATTTTCCAAGGTCACTGAACGGCAGCATTGGTATCTCCTGCAGCCGTCAGTTGAAAACTGTTTGAAAATAGATGCTGGAAGTTCATTAAGGGGTCACTCTGCCAATATGGCTTTTGACAGCTATGCTGTGCAGCACATGGACATTGCACACAGATTGGTCTGTATGGTTTACAGATGTGCTTCCTCCATAAGGAAGAGACACACCCTGGCTATTGAAAGCGTTGTCTGAGGACTTGTACACATTGTTAAATGATGTTACGACTGGCAACACAACTTGATTCTATAGTTACAGTGAAACTAAACGCACGGATGGAAACTAAATGCGCAGATGATTTTAATTGATCCTCTAAAACCTGTTACACACCATAAAAAGATTGAGATTAGCCTGCCAAACAAACACATCTGTGTGACAAAGCCCTGCATTCCTAGGACATGCTTTAGATAAGACGGGAAGATTACAATTTTCTATTTTTATGAGCTTATAATTGGTGTTGTGACTAGGTTCACAGATAAGATAAGGCCACTTGAACGTCACTGCTGCTG
Organism: Nematalosa erebi; assembly: GCA_036025975.1. Classification (NCBI taxonomy): domain Eukaryota; kingdom Metazoa; phylum Chordata; class Actinopteri; order Clupeiformes; family Clupeidae; genus Nematalosa; species Nematalosa erebi. The sequence goes on from JAVQKI010099641.1 coordinate 1,987, forward strand.
CTCAAAGAGCACTCCTCAGCACTGGGACGAGAGGTGTCTTTTGCCATTGCTTTGCATATGTGAGAAGACCAGATCAGATGGTTATTGTGTTCCATTTAGATAGCACCCAATCACTGAAAGACTGTAACGCAGATTTTTTTTACTGACCTGGTATTGATAACCAGTCCTTAAAATAAACTTTATGGAAAGAGGGTCATTTCAAAGTAATAATGGATTGATTGGCTGGAACTAACAACAAGCAGTGTATTACCTAATTTTTCTGTTTCATTTCGTTTTGTTTGTGTGTGAGAGTGTAGATATGCGTGTATGAGGGGGCGAGTGGGTGTGTATGTAGACCTTTCTCCTCACAAACTTCTTGTAAAATTTCTCAGATGACTCAAGGTGTTCCCAGCTCATTAGGGTTCCATTCTCTGTCCTGCAATAACAGTCCACCCCCCCTCCTCTCAAACCGCGGGCTCTCTTCCTCTCTCCTCCCCTCTTCCTGGGCTCCCCTCTCTGTTCCCCCTTTCTTCCTCCCTCCCTCTCTTCCTCTGTCTGTCATGTGATCCACCGGGCCCTGCACATGTGTGCAGGCCACTGCTCTTTCTGGAGCTCCAGCAGGGCTTGATTTTGGGCGAAGGAGTTTTGATGGAGGGAATTTGTCCCGAAGCCTCTCATTTAGCCCAGAACCGTGAACCAGGATCTCATCTGGTCCACATTTGCAGCACAGCGGCCCGACCACAGCGCAGGGAAATAATATACCCCGGATGGCTTCGCAGCAGCGGCAGTGGCCAAGTCCTGGTATTTTTATTTACTCCAGCAGGCAACAAGTTAATTCATTCCCAGTTTGCATCCACAGAATATCGACCAAGAATGGCTGAACCGGCAGCCAAGAAATAGAGAGAGAGAGAGCCGCGGCCCATTGACAGAGCCCTGACGCTCACAAAGTTAATGGTTTGTTTTCACTGCTTAAGTGTATAAACCTTGCATGGACCAGAGAACGTGGAAACTATAGTCTCATTCTGCATCACCCTTTTTACATACGTCTCCCTACATTTTTGCCACACAAGCACGGACACACCAGCGATGAAGCAATTGGGTTCGGTCCGGGCCGTTTCTTTCTCAGCTCCTCACCTACTGTTCCAGCCATGCTATAGATCAAACTGAACAATATTTGGCACGCTTTCCCCGTCAGACGCTGTAGTCATGTAATGCTCTGGCAGCTCACAGTGGTTTCCCTCATGGACAGCCCACTCCTCTCTCGCTTTTATTAGTATGCTTTTAGGGTTTGTGTTATTCCTATGGCAACGCACCAAATGCAGTATAACAGGATCACAGCTCTTGCATTATCCGCTGTCTTCCATAACAATAATGTCAGGCTCACTGCCGATTCCATGTGTGGTTTAACAGCTGGGGCAGATCATTCGTGGACCTGCTCTGTACTGCAGTGAAATGTTTTACATTAAGGCCACAAACCTTCCCTCAGCGATGTAACTTTTGTCATTGTAACAGACTTTCTAATGTTCCTCAGAAATAACTTACTTGGATGAGCATAATTCTTTGCAGTCCTGAGCAGTTAAATAGAACAGACACAGTGTGTTGTATTTAACTGAATGGGTGTTACTCCTACTTTTAGGAATGCATTTTGAACATCAAGGAAGGTTGTGGTGCATCTTTGTGTGTCTGTGCATGTAGCGCTTAGTATGTGTGCTCACACATCTCAGATGTGTGTGATTGAACCCTTTGAAAGGTAGTGTCCACAGCATTTAAACAGATCAAGATGTCACGCTGCGATTTTTAATCAGCACAAGACATCAATTAAACGCCTACGTCCATCTAAAACCGAGATGATGAAGTGTGTCTTCAACAATAAAAGGGTGTGCAATGGGTAATAGGTGCCTGCAGGCCCGCTACACTATGTCATTTAGATTTTTCAGTCCCTCGTTGTTCATTATCCCCTCCCTGTTTTCCCTCTGATGGAAGCCTTGGTGCTTTCAGAGATTTTTCTCTAAGGAAGCTTTCAATGGGTGCTTGTTTACATTCCAGCCATTGCAGTACGGTAGCCACTTTGCAAAGCACAGTCCCCAGGTGAAGAAAGATAGCATGCGTAATTACAAAGGAAATTTCCAAACTACTGAGACACAAACCTCCTCTGATAATCTCTCAGCATGAGATTTACTAGTTCCAAAGAACCTAAGCATTGAAATAACACCCTTGAAATAGAAGCCAAGTATTACACTGACTTACCTCAAATAAGAGTCAATGAGTCACTCTATTTTGTCTCAAGAATGCAGCTTCCAAGATGGCACTGTCTTAAAGAACACTGCACGACATGAACGGAGTCAAATTGCTTGCACAGCAGCCACAGTTTTGGAATAACTTCTTTTGTATAACAGTATAACACACAGAGTAATAACAGTTAAAGCTCTAAAACATAATAGTAATAACTTAACCTCAAATTGAAATACATAGCTGTATGTGATGATAACATTCATGAACTGTATTCTTGAATAGTGGCTGGTTTGTTTTGTGGTGGTATTTTTAATAATCACCAATAATAAATTATTGTGATCAGTTGCGGGAAACTATGTTTTGAAAACTCAGTCCCCACACTTGTACCCCTATGACCCTCCTCCTGTTGCCAAAAAAGGGCTTTGATGCCAAAACTTTCCTTAGTCAGATCATGCCATAGGATAGAGGCATTTCTGAGAAGAAATAGACTTATCCATTAGATTGCGTCTGAATGTAAATGTCATTGAATATACACCAAGTACTGATCTGATCTAGTGTAATATGTCTGGCAGATATTTGATCCTAATCTTAAAGATCATTCTTCAAATTTAGAAATATCAAAGATCAATATGACCGCCAGATTTCTGGCCTGTATGGGTCAGTTGGTAACACCAGATGAGAACTGTCAAGACAGCTCAAAACTTCAACCCAGTTGGCTGAATATTCATGATGTTATATATAACATTGAATTCACAACCATCTGACAATAAATATAGGCCTACATGTAAGTGTATATTGACATTAGATATGCAAAATGTATCAAAGATACAAATGCAAGTGGATCAATTAAATTACAATACACCACAAAATAGAAGAGCTGTTAGAGTAGTATTTGTGGTCCGAACCATGTTAAATGTCAAACCACACCATGCTTTGCTATGCTTGAGCTGTTTTCAGCCCAGATTTCTGACTAATGCGATCGGTTGGTGTTGCAATTTCTCAGTTGTCCACACTTAAGTTCTAAAACTCATAAGTCTTTTATGGCAACCATTTCCTGTCCTGCCATGTCCATTGCAATTCCTCTGTGGTGCATTGGGCTTATCACACTGTAATGTGCAGTGGTGGGCATAAATTGTGTTATTCTTGCCTCAGAGTGCAAGCCCTTTGTTCTGAATCATGTTCAGTAATTGATATCATGACCATTAGACTCTGCGTTGTGCTTCCGCTGCGTTCCGCTTCACCAAGCACAAGCATGTGGTCTGTCTGCTCTGACCTGGCGGTAGTTTGTAAAGGAGGAGCATGTGGGCACTTAGGTTTGGCTGCAAGGGTGAAGTAACCTCAGTGACCCCTTCCTTAGTCACTGCAACTTGCTGTGCAAAAATATGAAAAGCCCACAGTTTGACTGAAACCTTACCAAGGCTTTCCTTTTTACAAGCCTCTCCTGTATGAAATTACTGCAGTTGTGCTAGGGCCCCTTGCTGATTTAGCCTTCAACCAATCTTTTTCAATTTATTTTCACATGAAAATACAATGAAACCATCGAGCCAAAATAGACAGTGGATACATCTGGAAACCTGCAGGTAAAATGCAGACATGGCATGACAACTGGGAGGGTTTTTTTTTTTTTTCAGAGCTATCTACCATTCATTCTGTCGGTATGCAACATTCCTAGTGGGATATGTAGGCTACTTATGCCTCTCATCTGTCACTGCATGTGACCACCTCATTTTGCACTAAGGACGTGCCACTGTGGTGAAATGCAATTCAGAGGGTGAAGCACTTGACTGGTGAAATGCCCTGGTGTGCTTAGACAAGTGCTTCTCCTCCAACGTTGTCACATTTGCTATATGGCTCTCCAACATAAACAACTGATGTCACCAGGCCGCCTTAAAAACATACACAAATTGTACGCTAGAACATGTTTGTCACTGTGAAAACCCTGGAGACATGAGCCCTCATGACAAAAAAAAGTGCAAGAAATGAAAGCTGTCTGGTTCAAATTATGCTTATAAAACACCTATCCTCTGCCAATGCCCCCAAAGAAAACTTCTTTTTTTTCACCCCTGCTCTTCAGCGGCGTTGACTTCCACAGTGTCGGCTAGCAACAAGAGCCCTCCACCAAAACAAACACACCCAGATTCCCTCCTTCTCTGATAGTCAGCTGTCCCTGCTTTAGATACCAAAGACCTGTAATTTCATGTGCCGCGGGCTGCTGTCTCCGGGGTGATTTATTTTGTGTAAATACATGCTTTCCTTCCACTGGACCCCACCAGCAGATGGCAACCATCAGTCCATCTCACTTCAAACCAAATACAGGCCTGATATAAATACCGTACAGACCACTTCAACGTGTGTGATCGGACTGAGGACTTCAGATCGTAATTGCATTTAAACGTGGCCTATAAAGCCTGTGGCCACTATCCCTCTGCACACAGCAGAGCAGTGCAGGCCAACTGCACCCTGCTTTCTAAAAGGTGATGCATCAGTGAGCTTGGTCTGAGCCGTGAAGGTGTGAGTAACAGCTAGAGATGGCTGCAGGATCTGGCCATCAACCACACATGAAAACAACTTTAAAATAGAGATTCAAGATTCATGAAATATGCCAATAAAGTTATGTGGGTAACTTTTTATAACTTTTTAGGAGCTGCGTTTTAAGTTGAGTTGTAGTTGTACAAGAGAAGTACTAACTGCTATTACTGATGTGTTAAAGTCATTAGACTTTGCAAGTTTACATCAACTTTATACGTTCTTCAGAAAATTCTGAAACGACACGCTATATGAAAGGCTTAATGCTTTGATGTAGAAATGAAGATGTCAGTACAAGTTCTTTTTTTGCATTTGAAAATAAACATTAGTCATCAGGACTTTGAAGTCTCTACTCCTGTGTAAGGTGTGTGCTCGTCAGTGTAGGATTTGGCCACAGGCAATGCATATGGCCCGAGGCAGGGCTGGGTAGAAGTGCAGGGTCGTGAAGATTGAGAATGCCTCTAAGTGTTTCTGACAGTTGCAGTGGCTCAGGGTTTCAGTTATTATTGGAGCTAATGACATGACATAATCCTTTACATGGCTCACAGTAATGGGTCACGACCAACCTTAGACCAGGAGGAACTCACATGGACCCAGCCTCATCCAAAAAAAAAAAAAAAAATCAAACAAAGTAGCAATGTCAGAGAAGCAAACGGATGCCACACGGACACCACGAGCGTTGAGTGTCTATTTTCTTTGCAGTGCATTCCTTTCTTTCACTGAGGAAGACAGTGAGCATTACATATCTTGTGTCCGACCATGCAGCAGTTTATTTGAACGTCATTCCACTGGAGAATTTTTTTTTTCTTTTTTAATCTAAATGAGTGTGAGCGGGGTGCTGAGACGAGAGCAACAGGAAGGAAATGTGGGTGCCCTTACTGCGAGCATCACTCAGGACTATTTACATTTGCTTGGAGGGGGTTTTGTCCAACATCCAGTAGCTCCTTGGGCTAATGGCTCATTATGTAGAGGGTGTTTGCACCACACATCCATTCTAGTTCAGAGCCCCAGTCCCTGGACCCCCGCTGCTCTGCCCATTAAAGCCAAGCACGGTTTCAAAGAGATTTAATATTAGCCACTGGTGGCGGAGATGTCAGCTTTTCAGCCTTGGGCCTTGAATTAGAGGCTGGTCCACAGCAGGAAAGGCCCTTGGGAAGAATTCAACCATCCTATACCCCTCTCTCTTTGTGAGTCTTTGTGAGTCACTCCGACAGGTCCAGATGCTCAAGGGAGTGAACAGGATCAGTTTCCCTGGGTGGTGTTCCAGAAATCTCCATGAACCACACACCCTTTTCCCCTCTGGTGAAACAACATAAAGTAATATTTAGACTGCCAGGTTTCATTTCTCCTCAAGGAAAATATGTTGCATTTTGTGTTGTATATCATACATCTGTCCTATGTGGTTTTACAAGTGTATCTTGTATGTAAAGCTAAAAAGATAATATTACCGTATGCGCTGGTTCAGTTGAAGTCAAGCCAAAAAACCTGTACTAGGAGTAACTCCTAGTACTAACTCCTGGTAAAGACACTTTAAGACAATACTAACTGCATCTCTTAATCATACTCATAGAAAAAAAATGTGTGTGTCTGTGTTTATGAGTGTGTGTGTGTGTGTGTGTGTGTGTGTGTGTGTGTGTGTGTGTGTGTGTGTCAGACAACCACAGAAGCTCCAGATGACCTGGGCTGGCGTTCTGAAACCACAAATTAAGTGTGATTACGTGTCCTTCGGCTTTCATCTCTGCAGAGGAAGCTGTCTTCTTAATCCAACTTTGCTCTATGCAGGATATGCAGGAGGCGAAAGGTTCTTAACAGCCTTACAAATATTCACAGTCTGACCATTTTGACCTCTAACACAGATTCATTACCTTTTAGATGATCATCTAAATACGTGATTGGAGTACACCTCTACTTAAAATGTACCATTTTGTGCACATTTGAGGATATTTGACTACCTTGAATTTTTTTAAACCATTTTTTCTGACTGTGATGTACAAACTCCCATTTTGAGAATTTGGAGATGATTTCTCAAAGCTGTAGGCCTATTCTTGAAGATATTTGACCACTTTCACACGACGAGTAAATAAAATAGAGACTTTGCCCATAGTTGACCAAATTTGGTCCAGCTTTGCTTGACAGTACACCACTCTCCTGAAAGAGAGTTCATGGTATAATGAGGAGCTAAGCATATGTTGGCCTAGATATATGACACTTATACTGGCAATTTGATGAGCCTACTACTACTCAAAATCAAGTAATTTAATCAGCAATCATATTACTGCATCATGTAGTTAAATCTTAGGAGTCTGACTTTACTAATAGTGTGTGTAACACTCTGATGTTAAAATGGCAGAAGACTAACAACCTTGAACCCTACAAGCTACAGATCTGGGTTGAAATTTTGCTCTTCTGCATTTGTTAGATATGGCTGGTTTGTGTGGAGTGTGGGAGCAACTGGTTTGTGTGGAGTGTGGGTGCTTAGTTTTTTACACATCAGAATAGTTGTTAACATACTTGCTGTAGATTCAATATCTATTGAGACTGATTTTGAGTTTTATTTTGTGTCCGTTCTGTAATTTCTAGTAATTATCTGATGTTCCAAGAGATTTGACCACTCTGACAGAGTGATCGGCTATTGTAGTGAACATTTTAAACCCAAATGCAATGTTGTGTATTTTTACCATGTGTTTTTTTTTTTTTTTTGCCTAAGTGTCAGTCTGGGCACGAGTCAGTTTATCTTTATTTCCTTTCCGAAGGAAGTCATAATACTTCTAAATGCTTTAGTTTCCTTCTTTTTGTGGCATTTTTAATGGCACACTTGAGTGAGTTATGGAACCTCCATCTGGGCCTACTGTTTTATTAGCTCTGACTTGGCTCACTTAATTACATCTGCCTTATGGGAGCAACCTATGCTGAAACAATTAGGAAAACCTGCTAAGCACTCAGTGTTTGCATTTGGTTTATACTGGCTAATAGACAGCAGCCTGGAACACAGAGGGCATGCATGGAACACGTCACACAGGAACAGTTGGATGGGTAATGAGATCGAATGAACACTGAGATGAAGCTGCGTATGATGGAGCGATTGACCTCATGTGTGGATGATGCAGGAGTGAGAATACAGAAGTGATTGGAAGAAACTGATTTAATCTGGATGAGAGGTGGATGAACTTATATGGTCATACAGTATACTCAAATCAGTATATTCAAGGCTCAAGAACTTTTACTGTCTGACTGTCACACATAGTGACAGAAAATTGGCTTGGGTTTGAGGCTCAAAGGGGGTTTCGAGGAATGTAAGGAATATTTACAATAAGAGTCCCAAGCAGAGAGTCGTTTAAACAACGCCCTGTGTACTCAATGCTTGATAAAGAGACAGCATCATTAATGGATTTGTCAGGGTTAACTCAACTTAATTTAGCCAGAGAGTGATCTTTAAGTGATTCTTTATGCTATGAGGATAGATCTAGAGCAACATATTTGTATTTTTCTACATATAAGGAATTTAATGTCAGTAAAATCCACTTACAGTAACTGCAGAGTTCTGAGGGATTTGTATGTTGTGCACTGTTTGGAAAACTGCAGCTGGAGGCATTTTTTTTTCAGATCTATTTCTCTTTATATTAGTGCACAACAGATACTAACAGCAGTCAAAAAACAAATAATGAAGTAAAAAGTAATCTGTGACTTTGTCATCTTTTCAGCAGTGTTGTCGCTATAGCTTGCATAATACCCTGTAGATGATTCAGAGTGGAGACTGGAACTAATGACAGAGAGCATTTGCTTGATTACAACAGATTGGCATCATGTAGTGGATACTAAACATGTAATGCCCTCCACCCTGCACTTGCACGTTGGCACGCACACACACACACACACACACACACACACACACACACACACACATGCACACACATTTTAGTTGATTTTCAAAACAATGAGTAAAATTTGGATACACTACGCTGCTCTGAGTTATAGGAATGGGCCCATTAAAACCTATAGTCTTGAGTTGGAATGCTTTACAATGGGTTTTGCAACACTTTGTTTTTATACCTTTTTGTTCAGCAGAAAACAGAGAGTTCATTATACTTTGCTGGAGAGAGCGATGGAATGCAGCTAAACCTGACCCATTGTTTTGGCGATTTTACAAGAATAGCTTACCAGTAAAAGTGTGGGTTCAGGTTTTAGGAATAAGCTGATTTATTGAATTGAAAGAGTTTTTTTTGTTGCCACGGTTGAACAAATCCAATCAGCATGAAACCAAGGACCATTTCATTCTTGAAGTGGGCAGCACCAAGTGTTGGGAAAGCGGTTTGAGTCGACATTCACAAATACTTTGTCATGCTTGTCTGAATATCAAAGTAGATTCAGTTGAGGGATTGGTGGCTGGAATAGAATAAATTGGCTGCAAGGCTTTAGTGGACAAGGGTCTTTTCGTAACTTACTTTTATACTCTAGGCTGCGGAAGTGCCTCCTCAGCTCAATCATTTGTTTGGCACCTGTACAATTTCACACCAACTCTTCCAGCCTGTTGATTTTGCACCAATGGTAGTTGATTTTTACAGTTTCCATGATCTCTGGATGCCAGATGTATTTAAACTTGCTGTGTGAGTGAGAGTTTTATTTGTTTCCAAACACTCCAAATAATCTGCACACTGCACTAACAGTTTGGATCAAATAAAAATGTCTATCAGAAAAACGTGTAACTTATGACAAAATTGAGTCTATGTCTTTACCAGAGATTAAGTCACCTGCTGTCTTCAGTAGACAATATTACCAGGCCATAGAATCTCCAAGAACCAGATGTTTCTATTGTCTGCCATAGCACAATAAATATTCATTATGTAGTATTAGCAGTGAATAGAAGTGATGACCTCATCGGTGATCATTAATTCATCAATCATTTCACCAATCAATTTTGGGGCAAGTAGTGGAGCGGTGGTCACATATATGATCGCCATCACAGCCATCACTGTCATAATCATCATCATCATTATCACGCAGTCCAAGGCTATCTGCCGGCTCCATTTCCTCCTGCAGGCTGCCGAGATGTTAGGATGTGGTTAATTTCCCCAAGAGAGCAGTACAAAGGCAACAGAAGATTATATGTCTTTATAGTCCGCGCATGACATAACCTTTTTAATTTAGCATACGCCAAGGTCATAGACGACCCATAATAGCTTGGAAGTAACCAAAGACAAACAGAGACCTTTAATCTGCATTTCTAAAATAGAGCGCAGGCTGATCGGTGTTATTGCCAAGTGGGCGCAGCTCTTGGGGCCGTATGGTCATATGCTAAACACACGCGGCCACATGAAAGGGCCAGCCAATGTGGGCCTCGTGCATCACAATAACGGAGCAGTAGCTCACAGCGGTGCGCTGCCTTTAATAAGGGCCGCGTGTGCGAGTGAGCGAGCGAGTGAGCGGCCCAGAGAGAGTCCCTGTCCCCACGTGTCCCTACAAGTCCTCCAGCTCCCTGGATGCACATTTGGCCCACATTTGGACAATTTTTCAACCTTGTTAAAATTACCTGCAATGCCCCCCCTCCCCTTATATTCTACGAGAAGAGGTTTGATGGCTGCCTTCTGCTTCCAGTTGAAGCAACGAGACACATCCATGCCCCCTCTGATTTTTGTAGCTTGGCAAAGGAGAAAGGACTAAAAAAGATCACGATTTTGACAGAATTGCAGCACTTCCATGCTCTTACAATGGCACATGTGATTGGTTGCGTGAATTTGTGACTCTGCATCACTAAACTAGCTGAAAACACCTAAATGAGTGCACTAGACAGGCAAGCCATTCAGGAAATGCCATGATCTGAACCCTGTCACTACTCCCCTCTGTGAAAGAAAATCATGACTTCACTTCATCCATGACAAGCACTGTGCAAAAAATAAAACAATAACTTCACTTGCGATTTCATGCCTCAAATTGATGCTAAAACATGAGGAAAACCGACAGGAATCTATTTTTGGAAGTGCACAACATTTAGTGCATTGTAGACATTTTTAGAAGCGATGAAATACTTAAAAACAAATTTGATTAGAATTAGAACCTTTTACAGTTGATATGTGTGATGCACAGTGCCCAAACCTTTCATGTCTATTCTCTGGTCCTCTTAGCCATTCCACAGTCAATATAATGTATTTTGCGCTTAATTGCACTCTCTCATGTGAACAGAAAATATTAGAATTATGTCCTTATTTTCCCACATAAGCTTATTTCAGACCATATATGATGTACAATTCTTCGCCTGTAAGTTCATGCTTGAAATGAAATATTGCTTGGATGCCACGCTAAGACTCTGTTTTACTGTCCACTTTAATCTTATATAGGATGTGGAAAGGAAGCCAACTGCAACTCAAATGATTTAAACAGAGAAGACAGAAATAAAGACATAAAGTTGTTCCAGCGTAATCCATCAAAGCACGTGTAAAACTGTGCTGTGAAGGCAACCATTACAGCTAAGAGCTGGCAATATGTTAAATCTGTTTTCTTAAACAACTTCATCATGAGTGACTTATGATGTCATGTTGTGTTTCTTTTACTAAGCTTTAAGAGTATGTCATTTCCTATTCACTTCACATTTGTTGTAACTTTTTCCAAAACTTACATTTTTGCCTGCCTCTGTCTGGCTCTGCAAGATGGCCATTAATTTGTACCCCCACCCCCATCATGCTTTCCTCTTTGTGGCACGGAATATTAAGCCAATAATGTAAACCATATTCTGTTGAAAATATCTCATTTTAACAATTTATTTGTCTTTTGTCTCTGGACTTGAAACCATAGTTGTTGAATAAATGTGTTTCAGTAACTTAAAACCACTCAGATTTGCTGGGCAGGCAAGGGACCAAAGGCTTACCAACTGTTGTACCAGCAATTTGAACCATTATTTTAAAACCTGAAACAGACAGATTTGACTGAGTCATGGCATGAAAGCAAACAGCGACTGTTGTTTTAAAAGTTAGGATGTGCCAGACATTTCTCCTCAGAACCTCTATAATCTCCAGCATTTACCCTCTCCGATCTGTGCCTTCAACTGGCACAGTATCAGTGAAGCAGAGCAAAGAAATAAACTCACACCAGCCTTTAGATATTAAGTAAATTATACCACTGTCATCAATGGAACTAAAACCACATACCACACCAGCAGTAGTAAAAATTCCAGAAATGATGAGTTAATGAGCTTTTTCAAGTTGTAGCATTTCCATAAAGCAACAAACACAAAAC
>JAVQKI010099731.1:0-13608 GCA_036025975.1 Nematalosa erebi
AATCTGTAGTAAACACTACCAACAATATACACAGTATACACAAACATTAAACATTACACTATATACAAGTCAGTATTTGCACAGACCAGTCTTATTGCACAGTCCTGGAAGCTCAAGCCTGATTCAAGTACACAGGGGAGTGTCTTTTATCTTGCATGTTTACAGTATGTTGCACAGTAGTATTTTTTAGTACAGTGTGTGTATGTATGTGTTTGTTGGAGTGCAAGCCTGTGGACACAAGTAGAGTCTTCTGTCTTTTGCACAATCCTAAAAGCTTATTGATACAGCTTTTACGTGTGAGCTTGTTGGATGGAGTGGAGAAAAAGCATCTTGAGTGATTGGCTCCTGAGTACGTTCTCGTATGTCGGTTCTCTTCACAGGCAGCTGATCTACAACTACCCAGAACAGCTGTTTGCCGCTGCTGGAGTGATGGCCATCGAGCACGCAGACTTTGCTGGGGTGGAACGTTTGGCACTGGTCACAGGTGTGTGGGTGTGTGTGTGTGTGTTCATTCATGACATTCTGTCTGTCTGGTGTTTGCAATATTTTGACCATGAATGGAAAAGCGATAGGCTTATTATCTGTTTTGATCGTCTACTTGGCATATTTGTATGTGTAATGTGTAGAAGAGAACCTTAGTGACCTCATGCCTTCTCTCTGACAGGTGGTGAAATCACCTCCACATTTGACCATCCTGAGCTGGTGAAGTTGGGCCACTGTAAGCTCATTGAGGAGGTGATGATCGGAGAGGACACACTCATCCACTTCTCTGGCGTCGCCATGGGTATGACCTGTAGTTTGAAACTAATCTCTTAAAAGGAAAGGTAGAAGCCAAACGATTTTCTGAGGATAAATAAGTGAGTTGTTGATACCTGAAATAAAAGAATATTTGTTGCAATCAAATAAAATAAGTAAGGCTGTTGGAAGCATTTGGGGTAGTTTTTTGTTTTCGTTCAAGAAGGGGAACATTAAACAGAGAATACAACCAGGTGACTTGATTGCTAATGGGAGAACTATCTCTGTGCGTATTTCAAAGGTGAGGCCTGCACCATTGTGTTGCGTGGGGCCACCCAGCAGATCCTGGACGAGGCGGAACGCTCTCTGCACGACGCACTGTGTGTGCTTGCCCAGACAGTGAAGGAGACACGCACGGTCTTTGGTGGAGGTCAGTATAGCCTCCCTGATCTCCCTCCATCTCCCTGATCCTTCTTTTCTGTCCATTTCTTTCTCTGCTTCATTGGTTTGCTTTTGGTAACATACTCATTCCATTTTCAGTTCTATACGCCTCTGCAGAGAGAGCTGCCCCATTCCTATAATTCTAAAGCAGCCTTTGTTTCTAGAATGGAATGTAGACAAAACTTAATTATGATTGTTTCTGGCTAACAAAAAGGGGTGTGTGTGTGTGTGTGTGTGTGTGTGTGTTTCTGTTTCTCCAGGCTGCTCTGAGATGCTTATGGCAAAAGTGGTGAGTGATCTGGCCAACAGAACACCAGGCAAAGAAGCTGTGGCAATGGAGTCTTTCGCCAAAGCCCTCATGATGGTGAGCTTGTCAACCTCCCACTGTATGGAGAATGGCCCTGTACAATACATCATGTCTGCACACATTTGGCTTGTTGAACTTCTATTTAATCCACAAACACTCTCACAAATACAACTTCAAACACATAACCAGGAGGGATTGTGGTGTTTAAACTCTTATCTTTTATAATGTGCGTTGTGTATGTCCTGTCAGCAAGTTTGAATTGTATTGATATGTATTGAACTGACACTGTTTTGGAGCAACAGACTAAAATGCATTCCAGACATTCCAGTTTTATCTTACTGGCAACAAAGCATTCACTTGACTTGACCCTGTTTATGCTTTTAATACTTGAACACAGTGGAAAGATGATGTATAAACACACACAGACACACACACATACGCATACACACACGTGTTAATTTAACCTATGTTGCCATTTCTCCTCTAGTTGCCGACCATTATTGCAGACAATGCTGGCTATGACAGCGCAGACCTGGTGGCCCAGCTCAGGGCAGCTCACCAAGAGAACAAGTCCACCTATGGCCTGGGTGAGTACACAACATATCATGAATGAACACACACACACAAACAGTTATTACACGGCTCTTTATAATGCTGAAGAATACTCCATTAACTTCAGTGGGATGTTCTACACTCTGATGTTTCTTGATGAGGGACAGTTGCTAAGTATAACAGACCACTGTTAAGTAAAATTGAAACAGAACTTTGCCATAATCAACAGGGCTCTAGACGAACTTTTTGCACTGGTTGCACTGGTGCGCCTAACTTTTTTTTTCTTAGGTGCACCGCCCCAAATTTTTCAACCGCATCACATTTAACACCGCAGTTTTACATATTCACTTTCTTTTTTGAAAACTGCTGTCCATCCAGACAATATTGATTTGTAAATGATTAACAATCTTGTCAACACAAAGTTCTTCATTTCCACTGATGTCTTTTTTTTTTCATTGCCGTGGGGTTTACAAACATCCTAACCTGCCGACAACATTATGGGCATAGTGCGTGTGTGTTCTTGACCACACAGAGATTTTCAGAGTTGTAGACACTTTTTTCCCCGTACTCAAACGGCTGGTCGCACCATTGAGAAATTAGGTCGCATAAGGTCGCACAATTAGGTAGAGCCCTGAGCAATCAGCTGATCTGTAAGTTAGCCGCCTACCATTTTTTTGCAGAGGCAATTATTAATCTCAAAATCTCGAATTGCTATGATCGCAATGATAAACATGCTTCGTTGTCATGTTATTGAAATTATGACGTTCTGCAAGGCAGTCATTATCATGAAATAATTCCCTTCAGAGTGAGCTTTGCAGAATGTTTTCCCTTACATAAACAACATGTGTACTGTACACATTTGATAAAATGTTGTGATACGCACTGTCCAAACACACTGTTTAGCAGCACACAGCTGCTAAAACATCTATCAACTTACTAGTACATAAATAGGAGGCAGGAGAGTATTCGGGGAAAAAAAGTTCAGTGAGCCACTATAAGTGCCTTCAAACGGCCTCATGGAAGAGATGCCCCTGCCAAAATAAAGCCCTAAGGCTCTTCCTTGAATAAGTTTACAGCTATTCTGAGTTTTCTGAGTTTGTTTGAGGTTGGTAAATAATCCATGTACCAGGAACACATGTACGTTTGTTGTAGTTGTTGAGTATGGCGCAGGGTCCTGACCTCTGACCTTTCCCCTTTGCCCCCAGACATGCAGAATGGCACCATCGGAGACATGTCTCAGTTGGGTGTCACCGAGAGCTTCCAGGTGAAGAGGCAGGTGCTGCTCAGCGCCGCCGAGGCTGCAGAGATGATCCTGCGTGTCGACAACATCATCAAAGCCGCACCCAGGTAAGGCCTACATATCCCAGGTGTCTTGCCCCTCAGCTTGTGAAAATGTGCACGCACACACATATACACACACACAAAAACAAACAAACACGTGTTTATGTCATTCACAGTGCGAGCACTACATGGTTTCTTGTGCATTCACACATCCACACTCACTCACTCGCTCATATATTCTTCTCAACATGAATGTGTGTGTACACACACACACACACACACACACACACACACACACATACAGTACATGTTCTTGACACATGAAACAGTGTTTATATGCACACACACACACACACACACACGCATGTCTGGGGGCAAAGGGCAGGACCCCACACTACATGTCGCCGTTACATTTGCACACCCCGCATTCGTCTCTTTCTCTGTGTCCCAGGAAACGAGTGCCAGACCACCATCCCTGTTAAGCAGAGCCTGAATGTGGAGGATGAAGAGGACTGAAAAACAACAGGACGAATCGCACTCTGCATATTTATTACCTCTGGGGATGCAGTGTGTGACATCGCTCACCTGTGACATCGCTTACCAGTGTCTATTTGTGTGATGTCACTTACCTGTCTGGGTTTAGTTTGAAAGCTCCGTACTCGCAAATTTGTTTTTTGACACTCGTTGAATGCACTGTTGCAACCTGACCATGTCACACCCTTGTCTGAAGCGAGATGGCTGTATGGACTGTGTTTGTTTACTGAACAATAAAAGTACTTGTGCTACCAGATTTTCATGACCTTTTTCTCTTTTATTTCCCCTTATTCACTACATTTACAAAAAAAAAAACATTAAACAGCAAAATCCTTATTCCTTTCATATTTACAACCTGTTTTGCAATTAGTACGAATGAAAAAAATCCTTCTGGGGACCTTTACTTTGTCAGACCATTATTTTGAGGATTGAAACTGTTGGTGAACTCTGAACTTGTTTGCACAGCTCGAAGTTAGCATGTTGCCCCAGGTCACAGTAACCTGGCTATTTTTCAAGAGGGTAACAAAGTGTCTGCCCTTAGACTACAAGACTGGACTGACTATCATAATCTTTGAAATACTACTATGGCAAATTGTACAAAGACGTACGCTTTTAAAAATATTCCTGTTACAAATTTCTTGTATCTTGAAATTTATGACCGTACTTTACTGCCCCTACGATAGTGCACATAATGTTGACAATTCATCAGTTTAAAAGACCGGGTAAGTACAATGTGACCTTATAAACCACTGTACTGTATGTGCCTGCTCAAGCATGTTGGCTGTGGGTGTGTGTATTGGCATGCCATCATCAAAGTTAAACTTAGTGGTTGACTGACAGCAGTACCTCCTGACACTGTAATTCCCCACCAATTTGCACACTCTTGGACTGGGCTATCAGAATGAGAGGGACGATTCTGGTTCTGTTCTGCTGGGCCTGTGCTGTGCAGGGGATTGTGAGGTGAGTCTGACACACAAGATACACATCTGTCAAAGTACTAAGTACTGTTGTGCTTTCACACAGCAAACAACAAAAAGTGAAATCTAAATTTGAATAACCGCACAAGTTTATGGAGATTATTTGTACTTTCCTCATTTGATTTATTCAAATTTGAGAAATAAGCTGAGCATTTGGCCCTCATGTACTACTTTTTTGCCTTTGAGGAGGTGGTGGTGGTAGTGGTAGTATGAGATTAACTAAAACCATACATGACAAATGATTACCCAGAATCCCTCTGCTGCGCCTGCCTTCTGTGCGCTCCCAGCTGCGCGCATCCAACCGTCTGGAGGCATTCCTTCGAGACCACCAGCCTGATATCTTTCAGCGCACCTATGTGCAGTGCTTTCCCCCCACCACCCAGTCCCTTGTTAAGGGTCGCAGCGCTGAGAAGCTCTACAACTTTATGGATGTGAGTATTACTGTGTGTAGACTGGTCTAGGGTCTAGTGTGAGTATTACTGTGTGTAGACTGGTCTGGAGCTTAATGAATCAGACCGTCTTGACCTTCCTTTATAATTTCTGTTTGATTGCTTTTTATATTATGCTGGTAATGTAATATTATCAATATTGTTATTGTTTGGTTTAAAGTAACTTCAAAGTGTGTGTGTGGGGGGGGGGGAGGGCCGGCCGGGGACCCTTCTGATGGAGCAAAAACGTTTTCAAGGACCCCTCATAATCACAACAAAAATGTAACCATATAAGATTATAGCCATGGGTTCTTTCAGATGTTTTTAAACTCTTATTCTAGAAACAGATTTTGCTAAAACCACAACAATTTTAAATAGACATGTTATTGCATTTGGCACATTTGACAGTGCAGGAGCGTTTGCGCTATAAGACATGTTTATACTTTGTGGCAAACTTTTTCACGGACCCCCTGGCAATGTGCTGCGGACCCCAGTTTGAGAACCAATGGTATAGATTGGTCTAGGGTCAGTTTATCATTTTTGTTTGTTCAATTGCTTTTTATATTATGCTGGTATTTTAATATTATTAATGTTAATATTATTGTTGTTTTAAAGTAACTGCAAAGTGTGTGTGCGTGAGTGCGTGTGTGTGTGCGTGTGTGTCTGTGTGTGTGTGTGTGTGTGTGTGTGTGTGTGTCTCTCTCTCTGTGTATTTGTGTGTGTGTGTGGTGTGCGTGTGTGTCTCTCTCTGTGTGTTTGTGTGTGTGTGTGTGTGTGTGTGTGTGTGTGTGTGTCTCTAGGCCCAGTACTTTGGTCTGGTGAGTCTGGGTACCCCCGAGCAGAACTTCACAGTGGTATTTGACACGGGCTCAGCCGATCTGTGGGTCCCCTCTTCCTACTGTGTCAGTCAGGCTTGTGGTAAGCACTCTCATCACTCTCTCTCTCCTCTCCCTACTAGTGGCTCCCAGTACCCTGTCTGTGTAAAGCGCATTACTAGATGTTAGATAACAGTGTTGCTGTTATAACACTTGCATTACCCTTTTTTTAGTACTTGGCATGTTATTAGTTCATCTAACTCTAACTTCAAGCTAGTACAACGCTCAAAGTAATAATTTAAATGTACATTCTGCTCATTTGCTAATTAATTAATGGTAAGTAAACTAGTCTGAAATTGGAGAGAGTGATTCATGGGATTAGGTTGCCAAGGCTGTGGGCACCTTGACTTTTAAGCTTTGCTAATGTTTTAGTAGAGAGATGTGTTGTTTTGTGATCAATGACCCCATTGCCTGGTTTTTGGTTGGTCTTGGTCTGTAATCTATTCAGTTTCCTTGTCTCTGAGATGGAATCAGTAAATGTAGATTAAAAGGTCTCTGTACTTTAGGTCTCTGTACAGACCAATCAGGCCAATGATTCCAATGAACTTCGCACAGAGCTAAGAGACACAGTGGAACACGTCATAATTTGAAGCAACAAAAACCCACCTCTATCGCATAAGAGGTAAAAGCGGATGCCTGTTTTTGATTGGATCCTTATCACAGGCAAAGGAAACGAAATTGGCCTTGTGGCATTCTGAACAGGAGAGCGAAACCAAATCAAGGCTGCAAATCACTTGGTGTCAACCAGGCTACCCTATCAGCGGCAGCAGTCTACAGATTTCTGAAATGAAAGCTATTGCCAGTGCTAGCCAACACTGTCTCTTTCTTTCCAACATTTATTGCACTTTACACTCTTCTGTTACTCCACCACATAGAACATTTACATACATTTTCCTTTTTGAATTTAGCAGATACTTGTATCCAAAGCGACTTGCATTTGTCAGCTATCAATTAGTTCAGGACCAGATCTCCCTTAGAGTAGGGTGACCAGACGTCCCTGATTTCCGGAGAAAGTCCCTGTTTTTTAAGCTGAAACATTACTTATTTTAATGATACTGACTCTAGAAATAGGAGTGTCCATGGTTTTGCAGGAAAATTCAGAAAATCGTCACCGATTTTCATCTCACCTTACCCTAAGTGCGTTGATCAAGGGCACAATGCAGCCAGGCTACCAGCATGCTAGCCAGATTTCTAAACCATTGCGCTACCACTGACTGCCATACACACAAGTCCTGTCTGTTGCACCTTCCTTGACCCTCAAACACCTCCACCACCCCCCCTCCTGTGTCTCTTTCCAGATAATCACCAAAGGTTCAAGGCCTTTCAGTCAAGCTCCTATATCCACGTTGGAAAACCGTTTGGGATCAAATATGGCTCTGGTCGCCTGCTGGGTATAATGGCAAGAGAAGTCCTAAAGGTGCTGTTACAGTATCTCACAGACTCAGCTTGTTTGGTCTGCATTTCATAGGCATTCAATAAAATGTGTGGAGTTATGGATTTGTTACATTATACCCTCAAGGGAAGTCACACAAGAGTGTATGTGTGTGTGTGTGTGTGTGTGTGTGTGCGCACACGCATACATGCGTGTGTGTGTGTGTGTGTCTATGTACCGTGCCAGCATGATCCGGGACAAATGTGTGTATGTGTGTGTGTGTGTGTGTGTGTGTGTGTGTGTGTATGTATATTAATGCAGTTTTACTCTGCCTACGTTGCAGGTGGGCTCCGTTACTGTGAAGAACCAAGAGTTTGGGGAGTCTGTGTACGAGCCCGGCTTCTCCTTCGTCATGGCCAAGTTCGACGGTGTCTTGGGGATGGGCTATCCAGACCTGGCTGAGGAATTAGGAGCCCCTGTGTTTGACAGCATTATGGCACAGAGTCTAGTTGAGCAGCCCATATTCTCCTTCTACCTCAGCAAGTAAGCCATGCACCTTTTTGGTAACTGTGCAAAAGACAACATGGAGGTGTTATGCACTTTCAGATGATGATGATGATGGTGATGAGTTTGGGACACATAGTGAAGATAATGAAGATGATTATGACAACGATTAATTAACAAATTTGATCATACTGATAATTAGGTTATTTTCACAACAGTAGAATTGTATTGTTTGTAAATGTTTTCATGTACACTAACAATTATGATCATTGTACAGAAAGTCCTCTTCTACTCAGGGTGGAGAGCTTCTGATTGGTGGAACAGATGAATCCCTGTTTACTGGGCCCATTAACTGGGTGCCACTAACCATCCACAGCTACTGGCAGATTAAAATGGACAAGTAAGTCATTTGTTGCAACCAAGAGAGAGCTAGCCAGCCTATAAGCTCATACAAGCTTAGTCTGGCCAACCTACAATACTATTCACCTTCTAAGAGGCAGGCTTAACCTGCATCTATCAGATGCCTCAGTAACTCCAGAGGGGAAAGCTCGTTTCACATTGGTGTCCGATTTTTTGGGACAGTAAATTCACTAAAACCGGAGGTTGGTCATACTGACTTGCTCGCGAAATTTAATGTAGTGTCACAGGAAGTATGGGTGGGCCCAGGCCAAGAGAGAGCAGGAGAGGTAGGTAGGTAGGAGGGAGAGTCCTGCAGAGGTAGGTAAGGCTGATATGATACTGAAGGTCCTGCACGTCCGGTAAACAGTGGAGATGTGAAGTCTGAAAGGGCTGGAGGGGCTGAATAGCCTGGGCTCACCTATACTTCTTATGACACTGCACAAAATTTCGTGATCAAGTCAGTATGGCCACCCTGCCTATTTACTGGTTTTCCAATGCCAGAAATCTTGGGCACCGCACCAATGAGAAGTAAGCTTTCACTCCAGGCTGAAGGAGCCAGGCTTAACAAGGTTATGTTAGATTCTGCCTCTCAGAAGGCGGTTAGTATGTGAGATTGGCCAAACTAAGCTCGTATGAGCTTTTGTCGTGAGAGCCAGGCTAGGAACTGAATGCTCTTGTTACCTGGGTATTGTGCCTTGGCGCTACAGTGGAACACTGACTGCCTTCTGAATTCACTGGCACTCCACTCCCACTCATATCAGTCATAAGCCTAGCCAAGACAATAGTGCCACCATGTGGTGTTTCGATTCGATTAAACAACCTGTCAGCAGATTATCTAAAAAAAGTCAGCTTTCAGGATGGTTGATTCCACAATGGAAAATCATTAAGGGTCCAAATGATTTGAAACCTGACTGCCTTCTGAATTCACTGGCAAATACCACTCATAGGCAACATATCAGTCCTAACCCTGGACCATAGCGCCACTGTGTGGTGTTGTGATTAAACAACCTCTCAGCAGAGGAGATTATCTGAAAAGCCAGCTTTAAAGGTTGATTGTAAGGTACTTTAGGAACTGTGGATATATTAACTGTGGATATGGAATATTCATTAGGCATCCATAAAGTAAGAATGGCACATGGTCTATAAGTAATGTGTGTTTTTGTATTCTCACAGAGTGAAAATTCAGGGTATGGATAGTTTCTGTCATGGACCTAAACCTTGCCAGGCCATCGTAGACACAGGCACCTCCCTCATTGCAGGACCAACCAATGAAATTGTTATTCTGCACGAGCTCATTGGAGCCACGCCTACCTCTATCGGAGAAGTGAGTTCATATGTGTGTGTGTGTGTGTGTGTGTGAGAGAGAGAGAGAGAAAGAGAGAGACACAGAGATGGAGAGAGAGCTTGTGTGTTGCAAGGGATAGTCAATCAAGTTCATTATCAGTTGAGAGAGGAACATTTGTGTGCAAACATTAGTGTGTCTCTGTGTGTGTGTGTGTATAATGCTTAATTAATTTTGTTTCTTGGAAGGAAGCTATAAATGGGTATGGGAGATATGGCGATATTGTTCATGTATGGCTGTTCACTCTGATATTTGCAGTACTTGGTTGACTGCCAACGTGTGTCAAGTTTGCCAGAGGTAACTTTCGTACTGAATGGCGTGGACTACCCTATCTCTGCTAACGCATATATCAGACGGGTGAGCACGCACACACACACACACACACACACTTTCGTATATTTGTCCACCTATGTTCTTGTTAACTCTCTCATCAGTAACTCATACACACATTTAAAAAATCTGTCAGCACTGGGTATGATGTTAAATATTAAAGCTTACCTTGCCTCTCTTGATGTCTTTTCCCTTAACACTCACACACACACACACATACACACACACACACACACACACACACACACACACACACACACACTCACACACACACACACACACACACAGGAGATGCTGGGTGACAGAGAAATCTGCTTAAGTGGGTTTACAGCAGTGGATCTCCCCACTCCGATGGGACCAGGTTGGATTCTGGGAGATGTGTTCCTGTCAGAGTACTACAGCGTGTTTGACCGTGGTCAGAATCGTGTGGGTTTTGCCCAAGTGCGGCGCTGATTTGGGGACTTGGTCCAATCACTGTCACAAGCTCATTCACTTTGTGATATGTAAATAAATGGCATTACCCCAATGCATTTTGTATTTCATTTAGACATTTCTGGTCTGGGCCAGGGTGTCCAACTGAATGTGTGCAACCTGTCAACACTTAAAAAAAATTAACAAAATAAATTAAGATTACCAAAGCACACAATAATGGTCATATGGCTGTTTACTAACAAGATGTGCAGCTATATATCCTTGTTGGAATCAGCTAAAAACAAGCTACAAGATTCATTTTTAAATCAGTGGATCTTTCTGTCTGCATGTCTGTTTGTCTCTCTGTCACACACGAATTCACACACATACAGGGGTGTAGTGGACGTTGGGTGGGGAGACCATTTATGTATACTATTTCTCACTTTTTAGATATCAGGTACTGATTTACACTTAAAGAACCCCACCAAACCCAAAACAGCTTCTCTTAATTAACCGGTGCTATTTATAACACATGAATCTCCCATGGGCCTATTCTAATCGAGAAATACTGGTAAAAAATAAGTTCTTTCCTTTGAAAGATGATATTTGATGTCAGAGCAGTGTCAGCAAATGAGTGAGTATTTTTGACAGACATTCGCGTCGTTGGCACAAAACAGAACGCTAAATGCGGAAACCTGTGTCACCTCTCAGCCTGACGCACGGGTCAGCCTCGCTCACATGAGGGGCGCTCCCGGGTAGAAGTGTAGGCTATCGTACATCAACTCTACTCCACCGCGCGACTCTGGAATCATGACAGCAACACCTATTCTCAGGAGTTGACTACAAGTTTTGCCGCCACTGCCTGCTGAGATTACCGCAAGCTGTGCGTTTGGATTCACTGCTTGTACACCTGTGGAGAACACCTGTCCAGACGGGCAACGTGTTTGGGGAGTTATCACAGCGCAGTCAGCAGGCGCCACAAAAGGAAAGAGCCTTTGAACAAGAGGATGTAAAATTTTGAGCTGTTCTCTGCTGTTTTGCTGACTGAAGATGACCGTGACCTACTCCAGTAAGGTCGCCAATGCTACGTTTTTTGGCTTTCATAGACTTTTAGTGCGATGGAAGGGCAGCATCTACAAGTTGCTTTATCGGGAGTTCCTCGTCTTTGCTCTTTTATATACCATTTTAAGTATCGTGTACAGGTAATATAACGTTTCGTCTTACCACTAGGAATGCCACCGGGGAGTTTTGTCATTTGTGTCCGAACTGTTAGGCTACTGCAACTTCTAGCCTACTACCCACAATTCAGCAAATAATAACAATGCTAACCCGGTTATTATTTCCAGATATCGGTGGTTATTTACAGATAGGCTATTTAGGCTATTCATTTTGCTTAATCATAACGCATGAGAACCTGTGACCTTGACTGGTAATGGCAGACCTAAACTTTGATTCTGGATTTGTTAGGCACATGACATGGCTTTTTTCTTATTTTGTTCTTGTGACAATAATGTTGCATCAACATCATGATAGTTTGTAGTGTAAGTGTTTTAGATCAGGATCAACACAATTTGACAATTTATCCCTGGGCAATATATTGCATTACTTCCATTGATTAGGCCTACGACAGTGATTGTGTGCAGTGGAAATTAAGTCTAACATCGACCACCACTACCCACCAGAAAACTTGGTGACAACTAATGTATATTACATGAACAGAAATGAACAGCTGACAGCTGCATTGCTTACTTCCGCCAAGGAGGTTATGTTTTGTCTTTATTTTGTTTCTTTGTTTGTCTGTGTATGAAGTAACTCGAAAAGCACTGCACAGATTTGGATTAAATTTTCGGACAACGTATTGGGACAAGGAACAGATGATAAAATTTTGGTGGTTATCCAGAACACATTCCCGTCTGGAATTTGTATTGAGTCAGTGACCCTATATTACCTTGGCGGAGGTCTGCGCTCTCCGAATGCTTTTCTAGTTTTATTATTATTTTTATGTTATCAGATGTAGACTGCTGGCAGCTGCGTTATTTAGCTGTGAGGACATGTTATTTTAAAAGGTTCAAAAACAACAGTCCAAAAAACAAGAATGACAAAATGAGATGTTTTTTTGGTTTCATCCTTTTAGGTTAGTCCTGACTGAGCCGCAGAAGCGGTTCTTTGAGAAGCTGTCCATATACTGTGATAAGTACGCAGAACAGATCCCAGTCACGTTTGTCCTCGGTAAGTCTCTTGTGATGAGAAACTTGCTCACGGTTTAGTAGCACAGAAATTGTCCACATTGCAGCCCAGTAACTAGCCATCTTAGCCTGGATCTAATGCTATGGTGTTCACGTGGCCTCAGTGGACCAGAAATGCACCAGACTATGGGGCAGATTCATTATAGGAGTGTGTCTCCCAGTTGCAGTGACTCATGATAGATTCTCATCTGACTCTCAAAAAGATGATTAACATTATTAAAACTGAAAAAACCTTACCAAGAGTGCAATTTGCAAGTTGCAAAACGGTTGCTTCTGGAGATACATACATCTGATCTGATGCAGTGAGCTCACACAGAGGGACTTTTGTCAGTACAATATAAATACTAACAATATTAATGTCTGTCACAGACAATTTAAATGTCTGTGGTTCTATTTCTGTACACAATGGTGTTTGCACAGAATGGTAAACAACCAAACAAATCCAGCCAACACATGGCTGGCTTCTCCAGGAGTATGAGAGAGTGGGGTTCAGTTTGATTAACTGTTGAGCGCTTTTAGTCACAGTCCAGTAGCTAGAATTGTGGACTGTTAAAAGCGTCACCCCAGCCAGACACTGACAAGGTGAAGCTCTGTCTCCACATGAATGCCAGGCATCACAGTGCTACTGTATAACCCTTCTGATTGTTAATGACACAGTCATCCATACCTGTGAGCTGGGTTATTTACAGTATGTATTTGGTTCTCAGTAAGGAATTTACTGAACTGCATTTAGGTCTGAAGCTGTGTTTTTTTTACACTGCAAGCTGCACTTACAACAGGTGTTCTTGATTTACTATCTCCTGTTAGTTTTATATGTGTTACATGAAATTGTAAACCTACAGTATTACAGCTGTCTGCAATCAAATATACGGGA
>JAVQKI010099744.1:0-10130 GCA_036025975.1 Nematalosa erebi
TGAATTCGTTCACAGTATCGTTCATCAGGTAGTATACATTACGTTCAGTTCACGTTCACCAAAATTATGAACGAGTTCATGAACTTTCGTTCAATGAACGCGTTCAGGCACAACACTGCCGTTAACAGCATCATGTCTATTTGTACCTTTTTTTTTTTTTTGTCCTCGGTCTTTGTGTCATTAACCTACTTTGAGAATATATTATGTTATCATAGACACTTCAGAACTTTAATTTTTGTAAGTTATAATGTCACTTTCAGGGGACATGTCTCAGAAGTTTATGTTTAATTGTTTTCTGGTGAATATGTGATCCTCAGATGAGAAAGCAGAGAAGAAGAAAGCCAGCAGTGAAGACGGCGAGGAGAACAAGGAGCGCAAGCCTGGGGCTCGTCGGCAGGGATATGTGCACAAACCCTTCCTGTACTCTCGTTACTATAGCGACTCAGATGATGAAGTCACTGTTGAGCAGCGCCGACGGTCTGCAGTAAGTGTGAACAGCATCATTTAACATTCAATTTTTCAGGCTCGTCTCATCATTCAATTGTGTATTCATTCCATACGTTCATTGAGGGGAAAATGGCCTCTTTCCCTACAATAGTGTGTAAATGTGTACATGGCCATTATTTTTGTCCATAGGCGAAAGACAAAGAGGAGAGACTGCTAAAGCGGCAGCAGAACCGCGAACGCTTAGAAGAGAAGAGGAGGACTAAACAGTCTCAGGTGGAAGAACAAGGTACAGAATTCGTTCTACCAATATGTCAAATCCCTACACTGTTAACACACTCAAAAAAGTTCAAACACTCAAATGTCTAGCATCCCTAAATGCAGGTTAGTGCATGTTATTTCACTTGATGCATTTCCACAGTGCCTTTTCTGGAGAGTTTAAGAGTCTACTGTGGATGTCCTGTTAAGTGTTTTATGACATGTATCCATGTTCTTAGTGCCACTAATCCCCAGATTGGATTTGAAAGTCGTTTCATTAATCCCATGCAGATGAAAAGAAGGCAGCGGATGACACCCAGAGGCCCAGGGCCAAAGAGGCATGCAAGGAGAAGAAGGTGCTGGAAAAGAAGGTGGCCCTCAGCAGGAAACGCAAGAGAGACTCTAGGTGTGTCTTAGTGATAATTTTGTGTAGGGGTTCATGGTGTATCTGCTGCCCTTGAGATGAAGGTCTGCATTTGTCACTAATGCCCAGTTGGTTATGATTATCTGTTTAGGAAGGAGGGTGATACTGGGAACAAAAAGAAGGGTGACGCAGAAGGGGACGACATGAAAAAAGACGTAAGTAATGCCCTCTCTCATAAATTTGTCATTGTACTCTGTTGAATATTGTGAGTTTCTCAGTTTGGATGAAAGTGTATGGTGGATGAGTAAGCGATAACTCTCTTGCAGGAGTCTCAGAAGGTGGGCGTCTCAAAGAGCCTGGCTTCAAAGTCCCACAGGAGAGTCTCTGAGTCGTTGCTGCTGGATGACGCCCACAGGAGGAAGAGCGGCAGCATCTCAGAAGAACCCAGTGAGCCCAGAAAACTTGTGGACAAAAACCGCACACATTCCTTCATTCTGGACCTGGAGCAGGGTTCTGAAGAACTGTTCCGACAGAGGTCCTCCAGCAAGTTTGACCGCCATTCGCGCAAGGACCAACAACTCAAAGAGCGCAAGGAAAAGGAACGGGACCGCAGCGTTTCGGATGAATCCGCCAAACTCAAGCAGAAAGCTGAGAAGAAAGCAGAGATGCATGGTGATGAGAGCTCACAGAAGGAAGGAGCTGAGGCCAAGGTGGCTGCTGAGGATAAGGGGGAAAAGAAGAGCTCAAAGCTGAAGGTGGAAAAGAAGACCTCTGTTGGCAGGGAGGTAAGGCCCTCAGTATCCGAGGGGTTTGCTGCAGAAGAAGGACACAGAGACGCGGGTCCAAAGAAGACCAAGGCCTCTATGACGGAGGCCCCGAAAGACAAAGAGAAGGAGAAAGAGAGGAGCAAAGGAGACAAAACGGCTGGCAAAATAGATCCCAGGCAGTCTCTTCCTCATCCCGATTCCACGGGATCCTCGGAGGAGAGGTCGGATCTGGAGCAGGGGTCAGAAGGGCACAGGAAGAAGGAGAAACTCATAAAGGAGGTACTGAAGCGATCAAAGAGCGTGACCGAGGTGAAGCACGCAGAGAAGCACAGGCCCAGGCACGACAGCAAAGACTCAGACAAGGACAAAGTGAAAGGAGCTTACGGCTCTCCAGAACGACCACCCCTATCTAAGTCCGTCTCTGAGAGTGATGGAGAGCCTCGGCGCTGCAGAGACGTTGAGCCTGGATCAAAGGGGAAAATGCTTGAGAAATCGCGGTCCAAGTCGAGAGAGGATCCAAAATCTCCAGTGTTGTTCAAACCAGACAAGAAAGTCTCAACTCAAGACACGAAAAGCAAAAGCGCTGCTCCGGTCAGCAAAGCAGACTTGGCGAAGGAGAAGAGGAAAGAGGGGAGCTCAAAAGAGGAGAAGAAAGCCTCTGAGGAACATTCCTCTGACAAGCCACAGGACACCAAGGGCACAAGGAAGCCGAGCGAGAGGAAGGCCAAAGATACTGAGAAGAAGGGAGAGGCTCAAGGGGAGAGAAAAGGAAGCAAAGCCGTGGATGCGTTTTTGGGTTCCCCTATTTCACCGACCACTCCTGAGACGCCTGTTTCAGGGAAGGCTTCTCAGCTCAAAGAATCGAGCATGGAGGCCGAGCCCACAGTGTCTGCAGACACTAATACAGTAATTAGTTCTGTCACCGTTTCTGATGATGCTTTTGACGCCCTGAGTGACATCACCCCAGAGCCTGAAGGAGACGATATAGCCGCTTTACTCGGCGAATGTGAGGATGAGGAGGTGGTGCAGAAGAAGGAGGAGCCCAGGCCCGTGCCGGCCGAGGCCGACGCCCTGCTGAGCCTCATGGAGGTGTGCAGCTCGGCGGAGAGAAACGTCGTGGCGGAGCCAGAGCCGAGACAGGAGGTGACCCCAAGTGCAGAGCTGTCGCTGCAGGAGGCAGACATGAAGATGAAGGAAGCTGCCCTCACCCTCCTCTCCATGGACCCTGACATGACTCTGTCCCCCAGTTTGATTGACAGTCACATGGCTCCCGTTGCTACAGAGGCAGTCACTCCACCTGAAGAAGTGGTCACTCCCTCTCTTGAGCTGGCTTCTGAAGAGTCAATGGTCGATACTTCTGGAAGTGTTCAGGAAGTTGAAAGTGGCCAGCCATCAAAGGAAATGCCTGCAGACCAGCACATACCTGGTGAAGGTATAGCAGTTATCAATTGCATCAGTTTTGACTCATTCACATACGTAATACATTTTACTTGCTGTGAAAGTCTTATTAAATATCCTTTGTGGTTTGCAGATGTTTCTGACAGCGTAGCATCTCCAGTGGAAGCTCTTGTAGTTACTCAAGAAGAGGTGGTGCTCAAAGTGAGGAAAACTTCTCGAATGTTGCACTACAAGTAGCTATTTCTTTTAGCCATGCACATTCATATCTTTTCAGTGCTGTATATTTATATTGCGTGTTGTACAATACAGGATGCAGCAGAGGAACACGGAGAAGCAGAAAGGTCTGCTGCTGTTGAACCCACAAGCATTACCTCATCTCTACAGGCAATGGAGGGTATGTATAAGTTTAATTATTTTTAAGGTATAAATGGAGCATTTACTATTCAAATTTAACAATCAACTTTATCCAGAGTCGAGTACTGTATGTATTTAATCATACATTTCTGAATCTCACAAGGATTTTACTTTCTGTGTTCACAGTAGATACTGTGGTTGACCAGAATGACCAAAGCTCCCAGGCACCCTCAGCTGTGAGTAAAGACATTTTTAGCATGTCGCTCTATGAGATGACCTCAAAAGCTCCACTCTATTCCATTATTTGTATGTTAACCCCTTACATTCCTGTCATATTTCCTAGGCTGTGAAACCAGATGAAAACAAATTGAGGGGTCGGCGCAAAAGGGTGTCTAGCCTGACCTTAGCCTCCCCATCAGAGACTGGTGAGATCCACTTAACTCAGATCTATAATGTATGTCCAATGAAACAGCTTTCATCTAGTTATCATCTCCAACAAACTGACTTGCTGCTGTCAGACTGAGAGCTTGGAGCACCATGGTGTGACACTGTGTGGTTTCTCTTTCCTGTACTCTGTTGTGCGCCAAGGCTCGGCCTCTACTGTGCCTGACGTCCCTGAAGTTACTGAGGTTCCCCAGCCACACTCCACTGAGACTGAGAATGAGAATGAGGGGCCCTCCTCGGATAAACAAGGTACTCCACAAACAATTAAGAGAACAATGGAAAATACAGACAGTCCAGGGCTCCATTTCCCAAAACCGTAGTTGTTTACTAAGTTTGTTGTAATGCAGTTGTTTATTGTTAACAAAGTTGCTAACTGGTTATCAAATATGGTGTTTGGAAACGGACTCTTTTCTTAGTTTGTATATGCTATGTTGCTCCACGCTATAATGTTTCTCTTGTGTGTTTATCTTTGTGATTATCCAGGAGAGATCCCCGATGAATCTACAGTCCCAGAGGTATGGAGTGTTTAATTGTAACATTAAACCTGTTGTAGTGTGTATAATGTTAAGCAGAGTGACTTTAGTGGCTGTAAAAGCACTGTTTATATGTTCATAATGTGGGGACCTAATGTGTGCTGTTGAAATTAAACAGACTGAAGAAGCCCAGACAAAAGGTGACGCTGGTAAACAGGAGGAAATTTTACAGGAGACAAGTAAGTCTGACATGGCACAGTCATCTAAGTCGAGGTCTATTAAAGCTCTCCATCGGAGTCAAAATGATATTTTAATATTGAACAGAGGGGTTCATTTTGCTCTCTAGCTCCTCAGTAATAACAGCAGCAGTTTGGAAGTGGTAAAGTCAGTAACATTAAATCCTATCCTATCCTTAAATCTTAAGTCTGGGAATGTGGCCCCTACAGTTAACATTTTTTCTGTAACTGACAGCAACCTCCTGAATTCTTACCACCACGTTGTGTTGTTTGTAAATCAAAGGATGGGAACCAGTGTTGGTAATTTTTGAAGAGTTATGTTCACTGACAAGATAATAAGCACGATTTCACAAGGCTCATACGTGAATTACTTTTGGTTGCGTTGTTTGGCTAGGTGCGATGGCATCTAAAAATTCATCAAGAGACGATAGTGGGAGTCATTTAGCCATAAAGTGACCACGGAGCTTCTAAATTAACCTAAAATTCTTGCATAGCATATCTTTAAGTTTTTGATAGGCCTCTGGTAAATATATGCATGTTCCTTGATCTGACAGGCGTTTCACCTGATGAAGCTCCTCAGAAAGTCCCAGAAGCTGTAAGTACTGATATGGTTCTGAAGCACGCACTTCAATCTTTGAATCCTTAAAAAGTGAACTCGCGTAGGAGAGTAAAATCCATGAAGCCTTTTATGATGCAGGCCTTATTGAATGTTCATGGAAATGCCAGTCTGTTTTGCTCCTGTGTTTCCCTCATTATTTTTGTATTTATGCACACGAGAATGACACACTGGATTTACCATCTGAGTTGTGTAGTTGTTCTGAAGCTGCAGTGGTTTCCTTTTGAATCGTGAATTGTCACTGTTGTTCCAGGAGGACAAACCTGAGAAAGTGGAGGTGACGAGGGGAACACGGAGAGGACGCCAAGCCAGACTAGTCAAACAGTCCAGTGAGTACATGTGTGTGTCTCTGTCTGTGTGTGTGTGTGTGTGTCTGTGTGTGCGTCTGTGTGTGTGCCTGTGTCTGTCTGTGTGTGTCTGTGTCTGTTCATGCTGTACATGTGTTTGCATCTGTTAGTAGATATTTGTTTATATGCCTGAGTGTGTGTGTATGTTTGCATGAGTCTTGAAATATACATACACACACACACACACACATACACACACACATGCACCACCCTACACACCTCCCAACATTTTTGCTCTGTTGTTGCAGGCAGCGCCTCTCAGTCAGATGGTCAAGATGAAGAGAGAGGATCAGATGTGTCAGAGATGGTATTGAATCTGAGCTTGCCTCAGTTTAATCTGCCTCAGTGTTTTTCCGTCACCTTTACCCAATCCCTCATTTGGCATCTTTCCTTTTCTCAGGATGAGAAATCGGAGGGTAGAGTGACTCGCAGGGGAAGACGGAGTGCCGCAGCCGCTGTTAAAGACTCCAGTGGTATGATTCTCGTCCTGCCAACTCATCATACTGCATTAGCTTGGATAAATTTACATGCCAACTCACAATACTGGATTAGTTTAATGAACTGTTCAACTCGCCACAGAGGATTTGTTTAACCAGACTTATGTATCAAAGTGTGCCCTTAGCAGGCGCAGTTGCCTTGTCTTGGTTGTAGCCCTGTGTTCTCAGTGACCTGTCTGTGGTTTGGTAGGTAAACCCAAGGCAGAAAAGGAGGCCTCCAGTGACCAGAGCTCTGAGCCCCAGGTGGAGGTGAGATTCACAAAACACACCTGATCCTGCTCTAAGGAGCATTTGTCTGAACTTGCCCTACACATGGTGCAGTCTCTGTACTGACTGTCTTGTCTGTCTTTCTCTGCAGGAAACGGAGACGGCGAAGGCCACAGAGTCCGAGGCTCCACGCCGGGGACGTTCGTCAAAGGCTGCAGCCCTATGTACGTTCTCTTAAGCTGTGATGCAGGACTGCGTATATTTGATGTCTTTCTTTTCCCCTTACTAATAGTCAGATATCCGGGATGCTTCCTGATGTTTAAGTCTTGTTTGTGTTGCGTTGTGTTCTTCCCATCAGCACCCGAAAGCCATCAAGAAGAGCAGGCAGCTGAGGAGGGACACAAAGAGGTGGGTTTGGTTTATCCTCCCCTCCTGTGTCAAATAATAGGCATTAGCCTTTGATGAGTGTCATGAGAACCATTTTGACCAGTAAAAAAGCCTGGATCGTAGACATTATTTATTATTATTTGCTTGTTTGTGTTCCCCATCCAGCCTGAGAAAGTAGAGGAGCCTGTTGGGCGCAGAGGGAGACGCTCGGGAGCGCAGCCTAAAGACACTACCGCAGGTAAACGCAGAACACTGCACGCCATGGACTCAACATGAGGCTAAGCACAGTCAGGGCACTGGTGAATGTCATTCACATTACAATAGACCTAACTGCTGTTATGTAACTGCCGTATGTGTTTGGCTTTTGTGCTACTTACCTTGGTGGAAAGTCTGTATTGGACAGTATGTGCTACTTACTGTGGTGGAATGTCTGTATTATTTAATGTGTACATCAGATTGTGATTTACTTTGCTGCTGCAGCACACATTCTCAAACAATCCATCAATATCCACATAATATAGGGAGGCCATATGTTGCCCAGTTTGCCTCAGTAAAATGACGGGTACAGTAGACAGACCTACAGTATGTTATGGTTTCCCTAAGACCTGTACAGATGTTTAAACAAACCAGATCCTGTTTGATTCCTGGTTCACTCAATTACACACAGTTTTTAACATGTGGCACATTTGAGTGGAGTGTATTAGTTCTAAGTTTGCAATGTCCAAATCTGCCTCCATAGGAAGGGCCAGCCTGAAGAGGAAAAGGTCTGAAGAAACAGAGGATTCTGGAGAGGTGAGTTTCTTTTTCCCCCTCCCCAAAGTATTCCCTCAATGTTTTCTTTCCCACCTATTGTTTTGTTTTTTGTTCTCGTGAACGTTTTCAGAATGGTTTTCTGCAAAAAACACACACCAGCATATGTGATGAAAACTGTTGATATTTTCCGTCTGCTCTTGCTATGCAGTGCCCCCTTGTGGGCTAGTAACTCATGTCCTGTCATTATCTCCGGTCACCCACCGAATCACTAGCGCTGCCGGAGTGGTTGTGCTTCACTCAGCCCATGTCTTCCAGTGTGTTTTGCAACAAGAGACATGTGATGCACCACTGAGTGAAATGTAATGTGTGTATGTGTGTGTTTGTGTGTGTGTGTGTGTGTATTTCTAGGAGGTGCCTGCTGAGGAGACAAAGAATTCTGGAACAGAACCCTCCTCAGGCCAACCCTCTCAGGAGGGCACTGGAGGTGAGGCATCTCATGATGCCTTTATTTATGCCCCTTGTTCTTCACAGATTCCTTGTTGTTTGGCTCCAGCTGTCCCTGTCTGCAGCTCTTATTTCTTTCTGTCTGGTTTTCTCAGCATCAAGTCAGTCTGAAGAGCAGCAGGGCGAGGGGAAGCAGGAGACCTCAGCAGAGATGAAATCTGATCATGTGAGTCTGACGCATGGGCACCACCTTTCTTAGTGGGGAACTTTATGCCCATTCAATTCAATTCAATTTCTTTATGGAAATAGTGATGCCTGTACATAAAGAGAACATTAAATAATATAGCTAACTACGTAGATAAGCTTGTGTGTGTGGGTGGGGTGGGGTGTGTGCAATGGTTTACTGGTGTGTTATATTCTTTCAACTGAATGTTTGTGGCATTAGTTGTTTAGTTTTGCCCTGTTTGACTCAGGGCGGGGCAGGGGTCTTCAGGCCCAGTTTAGTGAAATGATGTTGACGGTTAGTTTTTGGTTTGGCCACAGGGAGAGGAGTCAGGAGACAAGCCCCAGAAGAAGACACCTCGCAGGGGAAGGCCTTCTAAAGCAGCAGCAGCTGCTGCCGCCACCTCCACAGATGACACTGGTACTTATGGCTGTGGTTTGCTTATCTGTGTGTTAGTTTGGGTCGGTAGTGTGCCTGTGTCTCTCATCTACATGCATTATGTCCTAAAGTCACCCCTGCAGCTGAACGCTTTATTTGTGCCCAGCAGATAAGGCCAGTCTGGAGAAGAAAGCCAAGAAGGATGACGAGCAGGAGAGTGAGCAGAAAGACGACCAGGAGCAGCAGGAGGATGAAGAGGAGGAAGATGGAGGAGACGAGGAGAAAGAGGCCAAACCCAGAGCAACGCGCTCCGCAGCCCGTTTGGAGGCTGAGAAGTGAGTTTCTGTGTGTGTGTGTGTGTCCGTGGGCCACATCGGCAGAGCCTAGCACAAAAGTGTTTGCGTTCACAACAAGCTTTATTTTACCACATATGGATATCTCAGTGGGTCTGTTTAGTTATTTGTTTTGTTAAATTTATTTTTGTATGTACGTATGTGTGTGTGTGTGTGTGTGTGTGTGTGTGTGTGTGTGTGTGTGTGC
Source organism: Nematalosa erebi (assembly GCA_036025975.1). Lineage (NCBI taxonomy): Eukaryota > Metazoa > Chordata > Actinopteri > Clupeiformes > Clupeidae > Nematalosa > Nematalosa erebi. The sequence continues at coordinate 9,131 of JAVQKI010099744.1, forward strand.
GCGCGTTATTTCTCTCAGGAATAAACCCAGTAAGCCTTCTACTCGAGCCCTAAGCAAAGTCAAGGAGGATAGCACTCCCAACACACGGTGTGTAGACATAAGATATGTCCATCTCTGCATATGGGTGTTTGTTTATGTTATTTTATTTTATTAGTTTTATCTGTGCATTTGCAGATGTGTGTATGAGGGTGGTGGTGGATAATGTAACATGTTTCCATTGATTCCAATTCTTCTTTTTACAGTGGTGCGAAAGGGCAGACAACCACAGCAGCCAAGGGAGGACGCAAACGGGAAGCCAGTCCACCAGCTCCTCGCACTCGAGGGGGTCAGAAATCAGAGGAGACCCCTGCCAAACGAGCAAAGAGATGAAGCACCCTGGGCCAAACAATAGTAGAACCAAGGACCTATCAGAAAATATACTTTTCTTTTTTAATCCAAGTCTTTTTTTTTTTTTATTAATTCACCTTTTGTAAATAGTTATTTTTATTAGATACTTCAAATTGTAGAGTCTGTCTTTTATTTTTTTTCCCCTCTGAAAGACCATCAGCCCTGTATGAGAGAGGAGAATGAAAGCAGATTTCGGTGGTTAGACTAGGCCTGCACAAACAGCAGTTAAATGTATTCTTGCCCATTATAGTTCCTGTCAAAACAGTTCCCCAGGACTGAGGCTGGCCCTGATATGACCCCGATATAGAGGCAGATCTTCATCTGAGTGGGGAGAAAAAAATCACAGCAAGCGCCATGAGTCCCACTTAGTGTATTTTCTGGAACTATTGTGTTCAAGTGTTTTTGAGTGTCATTAATCCAAGGCCGGGCATGGCACATGCCACATTCTTTGGCGATATCTTGAGAGTAGAGTTAAGATCTTGTTTGAGTCACAGAAATATACAGAGCAAGTAAAAAAAAAAAAGACATCATGTCTGCTTTGACCAGTGTCCCAGGAAAAGAAAACAATCTTTTTTTTTTTTTTACTTCAAAGTGCTTTTAAATTTTTCTTTTT
>JAVQKI010099866.1:0-12178 GCA_036025975.1 Nematalosa erebi
TGTGTGTGTGTGTTTCTGTGCGTGTATGCATGCACTTGTGTGTGTTTTAGCGCCTCTGCACCGTTGAGCTGTGGATTTCAGACTCCTCACACACAGCTTTTAACGCCTGACCCAGATAAATGACACTGTCATGGCAGAAACAAGTCAGACTCTCTTTCCTTTTTCCCATCCCTTGGGTCTGTCCCTCCTCCTTTCCTCTCCTCTCCTCTCCCTCTATCCTCTCATCCTTCCCTCTCATCTGTCCTCCTCTGGCTGCATATCCTCCAGTCTCTCCGGACTGTTCTATCTATCTGTCCTCCGGCTCACTAACTCACAGACTCACTCACTCACTCACACAGCTCCTCCTCTCGGGGACGTCTTTCGCGTCGCTTATGTGTTAATTACTCTTCTGATATGATTCTTTACAGGGTCAATCTCTCCATTTACAGCCATTTGAAAAAAAGAAAATCCCTGCATCCTCCCAAGTTGTTGGTTAACAAGTCGGATCAATTCGGATGAGATTTAGAAGTTTGGCGAAGAGACTGCTGAAGACAAGCCAGGAATTTTAATTCGAGGTTTAAATTTAAATTCTTTTTTTTTTCCCCCTTTGCCACATCTGCTTGTTGATGTAGCCTGCCCTCTAGGGTCCGGAGGAGGTAAAGCTACACAAATTGAAATTGATTTAAGACCATTAATTATGTGCATTGAAACTCATATAGTCACTAGTTTGAATTTACAACGAATTCAACGACAATGCTGGCACTTGATCGCAATTTCTATGTCTTATTTTAGCCTGGCACTTTTTATTCAGCTTCTCAAAGCTCCAGTGAGGGTTCCACTGGGCCGATTGGTCTCTGGAGGTTGTCTTTCTGTCAATCACTCCTACCCCCCGCCCCCGCCACCACCTCTGTTGCCGTGGGAACATCACTCTAGTTGTCACTCCCCCGGTAATGCATTGGAGAGTTTGACCTTGTGTCCCTCTTCCTTCCCATGTTATTTGTCCTTTAGCATGTCACCAGCCTTCCACTGAGTTTGACAGTAAAAGTCATTTACCTCACACCGCTCTGAACTTTTAGATGACAGGTGGAGCGCTTGGGCTGACTGGAGCCATGCTGACGGAAACACAGGTGTTTGAGACATGGGGCCCTCGCTGTACTGTAAAAACAAACCAAGTTAGATGGATTTGCACTAGAAAAGGAGAGCTTGCACTGAAGTGTGCAACTCCAAACGTTGAGAATGCATTATTGTGAATAATAAATCAGGAGATGAAATACTGAATGGTAATGGACAGATGTAAGTGAGAAAACAAGTGTTAGAAAAATAAATACTTGAGTTTCGCGATGCATCAAGTACACATTTCTTCAATGGCGTTTTGTCTATAGAGATTCCACAGGAAATTTACTACGGAGTGACACAATGAATCATTTGGCCTACTTTTTTTGTGGCTGATGTTTGGACTCCCTGGAATCAGTGGGCGGCGAGTTTGTAGGGGATCAGATTCTCTGCTGCCTGTCTGCTGTTGTTCCAGCGCCAAGGATTACAGAAATCCTTGTTAGACATCACAAACTTTTGACTCGTCCCCCTAGAAACCAAATGCCTGTGCTCCTGTGTGCTCAGGGCCCCTGGAGTCTCGTGCGAGCAGATAAACAAGTGAAGAGCACGGACATCACTCACTGACTGAGCGCTGCTGGACTGGATTCGCATGCATCTGTTGTTTGACAACGTTTCAGTGGTAGAATGCAGGTCAAATGAAAGCGCGATCTTACAAAAAAAGAAACTGGGAATATTGTGAAAAGTCTTTGATAAATTATTCAGCTTTTGGAAGAAACAAAGATCTATGAGGGGGGAAAAAAAGCCTGGCATATTGATTCTGCCTTTGTCACATCACTTGTAATATTTGCTTAAGATGCACCCTGTAGTAGAAGTGTTCATACATCTTTTTGAAGACTGCTAAGACAATTCGTCTGAAGAAAATACACTGAAACAGAATTCATGAAGGCTCTCTCCATGCACACATTCAGCCTTGGGCTTTTCAGATTGCAGATAACCAGCAATCTGAACCAACAGAGTGTTGGAATTAAACCAAGATTCCGCTTTGCTGCTCGCCTTTGCCTTGTAACTGTATTTGACAACTATGAAATGAAAATTATGGTAAAAAAAGAGTGCTTTTTCAACCAAATTTTCAACACACAATTTTTGAATTGTAATTCATTGCAATTCCTGTTACTTGGACAAGTTGTGTTAATCATTAGATCAGAGATCTTTAGATCTTTTTCTGGTTCTCTAAAAAGCCTAGGGCTACATTCACGCCATTCACATTTTCTCAGTTCAAATCATTGAGGGATTACATTTTATGCTTGTGTTGGTTGGTGTCGGCAGTCCTCAAATCATCCCCCTTTCTAAGCATTATTCCGCTTCACACGCCAGACGTGGCTCAGTGCACTCTTCCATGTAAACGCTTAAATGTACGACTCCCTCTTGGCCCCGGAGCGCCAGCCTGCTGGCACAGTGAAAGATCTAACTTACACTACATTCTACCAGCGGTTTAATACAAGCCCAGTGCAGCCGTTCCGAGAGTGCCATCGACACGCGCGCACAAATCAATCGGCTGTGTTTCAATTAAAGTCAGATTAAGTGACAGCAATCCTGGCACAGTCCATGTAATTATAGGCAAGCTGTTCAGCACAGAGATAAACTGCTGCTTATGGAAGCTGCCGCTAATTGGAATTCCTCTCCCGGCTTGTTTTTTTTTTTTTTTTCATTCCTAACCGACGAGATGAAATGATACACATGCAAAGTATAGTTTTCTGGCATTGTTTAATTAGTGTGTGCAGTGGGGCTCAGGAGGTCAAACATGACACAGTTTTCACATACAGGGACAGCCAGCTTCCTTTGCGTGGGCCGAAAGGGTTTGATTTCCGCTTCTTGAGCAAGCTGGACGTCTCTGGCTGCAGGGGTGGAAGAAACAGTATCTCACAGCTCAAGCACGTAATCCTCAGGAGATGCGAAATTAAACCTTCCTCAGGCCACACACACACACACACAAATCTGTCAATGGCAAACTGACCTCCTTGTATGGGAGACTATTAATTCTATCTGTTTGCACTGCCATTTCCCCTCCTAATGTGATGAAGCCAATGCATTACTTCCCATATAAACACACAGAGAGGAGGATGAGCAGGAAGCTAAATATGCTACATCTGTGTGCCATCATTAATGTCATCTTAATTACCAACGATAAACCACTGATTTTCTGTGTTATTACTTAATCACGTTCCACCCTCCCTCTGTTAGCGATAGCTAGGCTAAAATGAGCCCTGGCATAGTTCTCTTTTAGCTTTGCTTTATGCTAAGTGTTTTATTCTCATAATTAAAAATACAGTTCATCTGCAGGCCACGCTTTGATGCCACACATGCACTGATAGGATCATTACTGTTGTAATTGAGCTATCTGTCGCCCAAGACAATTAGCACAGGGATGGGGAAAAACAAGGCCTTGGGAAGCTCAATGTCTATAGGACACCACCTCTTTCTCTAAAGTATTCATGACATCTCATGAAACCAGTCAAAGCCTGTCTCCAAGTGGCCCGTGGCTTGGTCCTGTTTGATTAAATCTTGTATTGGGGGATCTTGAGGGATGTAATGGCAGATTATTGACTCCAACAATGTTATTTTTAGAATCTTAGTATTGTGGAATTTTAGGAAAATTAATAATTTAGGGAAATCAAGTGCCTTTTACTTTTCATACATTTGCTAGATCAATCATTAATAATTAATTCTAGTTAATGTAGTTAATTATATGTGTCATTACCATTTGCCATGTTGTCTAAGGAATCTCTTCGTAATGAGCCTCAGGGTTGGTTAACAAATGACATATTCCCACAGCTAATAATGCAGGCTTATGAGGAACTTACTGCATATCCAAGATCCCTCAGTTCAGTCTTGGTGTAGTTATAGCCTGGCAAGAATAACCTTGAACAACTTGAAAGCATTGGAGGGAAGCTGACATAATTCCAGTGTAACATTCTGATTTTACCTCTTCTGGTCATCGTATGTCTTTTGATATTATGGTCATCAACTGAATACCTTGACAGATCTCTTTGTGGTCTGTCGACTGCACGCGCACACTAGCCTTCTGATGCATTGAATTTCAGTGAACTGATGTGACAGAGCAACTGCAATAGCGACCTCTACTGGTCAAAATTGAGAAAAAAAAACATATAGTCTAAAGAGAACATATAATACACAAGTGAGCCAATTATTCAAATTCTCACCAGTCCTTTATTATTTTCAGAAGGACAGCGCATAAAAAAGAGCTCTGATAACTTTTTTTAAAAATGTATTTATCCATTCACAGATACCAATTGTAGGGGCACATCTCCCTGAAGCAACTCAGGTTTAAGTGCCTCGCTATAAGACACCAGGCGAGATTTAAAGCCACAAACTATTTGGCTACTGCATGCAAATCAAGTTCCTTAGCCACCATATGGCATTAGATAAAGTACTGATTATAGTACTGCAAAACCATTCACTGAAAACATTGCTAAATGTTAAATTGCTCAGTGCTCACTCATTAATGATAACATAACATTTCTGCTAATAGAATGAACAATCCTAAGGACTCTAGATTTACAAAACATTACAAAAGGTCATCTTTCTTTCTCTTCCTCTCTTAAATGCATGCACACACACACACACTCACAGAAATGTACATTCAGCACCCGTCTCCCAGTGCAAAATTATGGTAATTCAATACAATCAATGAATTAATCAATTCATTACTTCATCTCCATCTAGCATATAGTCTGCTCTAAAGCAGCAATTACAATCATAATCAGATTTATTCAAGTTGTAAATATGTTTCTTTTTGCTAGAGCTTCACTAGTTGACATTGTCAGGCAGGTAAGCCACCCATGCGATAAGGGTGCATGAACCCTATTGATTGGTGACGTCAATGTTCAACTGGAGGGGACAGCTTGAGGGCAGAAGTCTCAAGTCAATTTGAGCCCAGTTGACTCCGTGAACATGACAGCACAAGCGTAAAGATACACATCTGCAACCAGCAGCAGACTACCAACCTATAGTCTCCTCTCCAATTGAGATCTGAAACACTAGAGGCCTACAAAAAATTATAACACTGATAAACATTTAGTACAACACTGGTAAACTTTTTGTTCAATTCTTATGCTTAATTTTGCGAAGTGATTAGTTAAATTCCCCCTTAGATCAGTGAAACATGACGTGTCTTATGTTTCTCCTTCTGCTGCTTCTCCTCTCTGCTCCTTAGTGTGGGAATCAGGAATCAGGAATCGACTAGAACCGATGCGTCTGATATGACCTGACTCCTTCTCTCCACTGCTCCTCTTAGGCCCGGCTCTCCTCCGACTCCTTTTCCCCACTCCTCCTCCTACGCCAGGCTCCCCTCGCTCCCCCTCCTAGGCCAGGCTCCCCTCACTCCCCCTCCTAGGCCAGGCTCTCCTCTGACTCCTTCTCTCCACTGCTCCTCCTAGGCCAGGTTCTCCTCTGACTCCTTCTCTCCACTGCTCCTCCTCATCTCCCTGAGCTCCTCCGCGGCCCCCTGCTCCTCCTCCGCACGCCGGCTCTGCTTTGCCTCCTGGGCCAGCCACTTGTAGTTGAAGTAGTTCATGATGAACAGAAAGATCCCCGCGACCAGCATCATCACCCCACAGGCGTAGTACATGTATTTGTAATCATGGAAGATGTCCACCAGAGCACCTGTGGTGACATACAGACAGGAGACCATTAGACAGGCAGACAATTGGCAGATTGAACATTACCTGACAACTGCTGACAGTGATGCATTCTGGGTTGACAGCCCTTTCATATTCGCATCCTAATGCAAATTTGTTGTTATTTCTGGTGTTTTCGACCCGGAATGCATCGCTGGCTGCAATCGTCTGCAGCAGGCTTGATAAAGTCAGGTAATGTTCTATGCGTGTACCTACTTAAGCTACAGACTGGCTTTAGGTCATAGTTGCAAATGGAAATGATATTCACTGCATTAGGCTTACTGGAGGCAAAGCAAATTTAACACAGCATATTATAGGCTTCCTTCTACTGCCTACTCTTATTCAAATCAAGTGTATCTGATTTAATATATCAGTGTACCTGGTTTATCTGCTTAAAGGAAGGTGTGTGCCTTTGACTTCAACTGCTGGCTTAAAGCAATGCATTATGGACTTGAAATAGTAAATGGGATTCATTCTTATGCAGTAACATTTTCCCACTCCTCAAAGCACTTAAAGCTTGTCGTGTCTCACATTTAGCCATTCATACTCACACGTCAGAGACAGACATTGCCATGCACCCTCACTGTGAGTAATTAGCTCAAGCACACTTCGACAGTTGGACTCGAACCTGCAACCCTCCGGTTACCCAACAGCACCTCTACCTCCTACACCACCAGTGCCTCATATAGTGTTCAACATCATGGACCCAATTAAATAAAAACCTTCCACTGAATTAAGTCCAGCATACATTACTACAAGTCAGACAGTCTGCCAATCAGTCAGCCATCTCAAACATGCCCAGACACTCACCAGATATTGGGGGGCCCAGAAGAACCGGGGCGCACTCTATGATGGTGGCCAGCCCCACTGCGCTGGAGAACCGCTGTGCCCCGACCAGGTCCATCAGAACCTCAAACAGCAGAGCACACACCATGCCGAACGCAACCCCAAAAAACACTGCATACACAACCAGGCCACCATAGCCCGTGGCTAGTGGACACAGGATGTGACAGAGCCCGTTATAAGCCACCGAGAAGCTGAAGAAGTACTGGATTCGAGGCCTGACCCACTTGGTGTTGGCCACGAGACCGGTGATGGGTCGGGCGAACATGTCCACCAGAGCAAAGATGGAGAGCAGAAAGGCGGCGGAGTACTCGTCCACCTCCATATGCTTGGCGTAAGGCGCCATGAACACAACCGGGGCGAAGAAGCCAAAAAACAGGATCACGTTCCCCACCAGGTAGATAAGGTAGCCTCTGTGCTTGAACAGCGAGAGGTCGATGAACTGGTTGACCCTGTCTGCGCACCCTGTCTTTTTGGCTGGACGAGTGGCACTGGCCGTTTCCTCCTGGGTCTCCTGAGCGTCTCCGTTTGCGGTTGCGTCTGAACTCGGCCGTGGCATGGCCTTGATGGGCCGCATGAGAGAGCCGGCCACACAGCAGTTCATCACGAATCCACCCAGGACCAGGAAGCTCCCTCTCCAGCCGAAGCTGTCAAACAGGAACTGGTTGAGAGGGGCCAGCGTAGAGAGGAAGACGGGACTACCAGCCATGGCCAAGCCATTAGCAATGGGCCTCTTGACCTGGAAGTACTTCCCAATGATCGTGAGTGCAGGCTGGAGGTTAAATGCAAGGCCAAACCCTGGACAGAAGAGAAAGGTTATTAGGGTTTACATGTCTTATAGCATGTTATATTAAATAAAAACATCCTCCCCTTAGCAGTCTTCAAGTGAGGTTTTCTGCTTCACTCTTTGACCTCTTGCTATTTGTGTTTAAAACTTCCAGAGCAGGGGTCACAGGCCACATGGGCATTATGATTTTCCTCAGAGAGCCACCATACCTCATCTACATGCATGACCACAAACTGTCAGGTGAAAATAATATGCATGTTTCCTCATGTGTCTGAACACCATCACAGTCCTAATGCGTCTCTACTGTAGGTGAGCAGTTTCATGATGCACCTCATAGTTGAGTTCAATAGTGACATGGCATGCATGTGGAGCTGAGAGCATTGTTTTGCAAGAAATGCGAGAATTGTTTTGTGCATTGTTAAAACTATTTTGAAGCAGGCTAGCCACAATTCTGTCAATCTTTGTCAGAATGTTTAGAGACAATCCTTGTACAAGAATTATTTGGCTTGTAAAACTCCATTATCTAGACCACAATCTCTGTCATGTGCCTATGAACTTTGCACCAATTGCTGTCGAGGAATTTGCCCAATTGATGACACAGAGATAACAGCACACAGAGATCAGGAGCGGTGATGGCTTATGTCAGGTAGCTGATGAAGGAGTTTAAAGGTGATGCTTGTTTGCTCCCCTCAAATCCAGTCATATTGTTATTTTCTTCAGAGCTACTGTTGCAATGAACAGCTGAATGATGAATGAAGACAGGGGACAGAAGCACTACTATGCAGAAGCAGAAAGGAGAGTTTCTACAGTAGGTGACCTTTACAGATCTCCTCAGCCAGCTGCTAAACAGATGGACTCATGAAGCTTACTTTATTACAGTATGTGACCTCACATGAGGTTCAAGTCTACAATAGGCTTGCCACAGGTTTGCAGAGAATATCATTACCAAGAAAACAAGCCTGAATTGATGTATAATTCATCATCAATGCATCAGGGTTTTTATGCTAAGTGATAATGGAATGTGGAGACAAACAGGCTTCTCTCACAGGACATGGCCTTGAGCTACCCCTAAAACCAAATACAGAGAGAGAGAGAGAGAGAGAGAGAGAGAGAGAGAGAGAGAGAGAGAGATTAAGAGAGAAAAAAGGGGGAGGTACCCTAGTACACTGACCCCATCATTGAGGAAGGGAAGCACTTTGCTCTCTGTGTCTCTGTGTAAGGACTACAACTCATAAACAATAACACCGCAGACAGCATGCATCGCTTTACTTCTCATACATGAATAAAACAAATTATTCCGAGATTGTATTTTGCGAGAAATACCATACCTCCAATGATTCCGACACAGATGTATAAATGCATGATGGTAGTTCCGAAAGAGGAGGCCACCATTCCGGCTCCAACCATTAGGCCGCCAGTCATTACCACAGGTCTGCTGCCATACCGGTTCACCAGTATGCTGCTCACAGGCCCTGCAGGCACACAGGTGACAGACGGGTTCATTACAGTCGGACATTATCAGAATGTCAGCCTAACCCACAACGAGACATGCAGCTGCAACATTCTTTGGAAGTTGGCGACATGGTATTACCTGAATCTCACTGATGTCATTGAAATACAGAAAAAAAGGGATTACCCACACTCTGCATTTGTCATGCAACTATTAAGTAAACAAAGCCTCCTCTACCAACCGGTCAAAACAAGAGAGAACTTGTTTTGTTTAACAATGCATAACCAAGTTGTGAACAATGAGAATGAAAGAGAAAGAAAGCGAGTCAGAGAGAGAAAGAGAGAGAATAAGGAAGATCAGCCCTTACTGTACCTCCTGCGTACATCGCGGCCAGCATGGTTGATGACACCCATGCTATCTCACTGTAGGAGGTTGAAAAGTACTCCTGGATCTCTTTATAGTAGATTGTCAGGGACTTTGGGAAGGCATATGAAAACCCTATGGATATGAAAGAGCCAAAGACCACAGCCCAGCCCCAGCCACCATCTGGGGGAGTGTAGTCCAGGTTTGTAGGTGCAGGGGGGGGCATGGTGAATCCCCTAGGTAGGGAAGATGAAATCAATCAAAGAAGGTTGGCCCATTTTCCCAGTTTGAAACCCTACGGACCCATGTGTAGTTGAATGCTTTACTGTTTCAAAAAACTATATCCCCATCATGTAGCCTACTAACATACAAACTGAATAAGCCTTTTTCAAGGCAAAATTTGAAATATTCAGCAGTCTATGCTGTTTTATCTTGACCATTTATCAAGCATGCTTGCTGTGAGTTACTATCTCTCATAGCAAATACTCAAATGGAGAAGCCTTAAGGGAGCAAAAATACATCCTATTTACTTTGTTAGTTCAACTTACGTGAAGCCTACAGAGTGAAGAAACACTTACCGTAGCAGACTGATGCAACAGAGAAAGCCGCCCTGAGGCGCTCCAGCCAAAATGAGTAGTCAAGTGTCACGTGCAGTGTCTCTCCAAAATCTGGCCAATGAGTTCTGTTGGTGTGGCTCTTATCGACCTGTTTACCTAACCCTCTACAAAGTCTATATGGTTAAGTATTTCATTCGAAGTCAGGGTTCACAAAAGGCCATTTTCATCTCCGTTGATCTCTTATTTTATCTTTTGATCATAGATGTTAGTGTAGGTTATTTGGCATTTTGTCTCCCAGGCCATTTTGCAACCTGTTGCTGAGCAAATGTGAATATAGAACAACCATAATGAGTATAAGAGTGAGATGTCTAGCACAGCCGCCAGACTCGACACGCTTAATTTAACCATCAGTCCCCACTGGTGTGATCTTTAAAGGCCAAAGGGTCAATAAGTAAAATTAATATAGCCTATGTCTGTTCATCGATTGCGAAACGTCACTTGTCACTTTAAAGTCTTAATTTACATGTATTATAATAATTTTTTATACATTTTGTATTGTGATCTCGAGGCCTTCTCGTAGGCTATGGGGTCGGCATTCCTTCTTTCACGTATTGCCACGCAGCGAACCTTCGCGTGGTATCTCTCATCTGTCGCTCAACTGTACACAAATAATACATGTAGGTCTAAATGCCTCCAAGTCGTTTGGTGGCAGTAGTAAGCTTCAGAAACTCAGGTGCAAACCACCGAAAAAAAGGTCAAAGATGCATGCTGGTAAAGTGCGCCCGCTTCTTCTGTAGTTTACAGAATGAAAAGTCGCGTTGTGTAATGTAAAATTTTAGCTGTTACTAAACTGTCACAGGGACAGGCAGTCCGGTTCAGTCTAGGCAGGTGGACGCTTGTTTATTGCGTAGTCCACGGTCGATATGGTTTAGAAATCCTCAAGGTTTAAGGAGAGATCACGTTTGCAACCCTCTACGCAAATATGATCCCAAGAAGTGCTTTATTATTGCCTGTGAGGACTTACCTCAGGGTTACAAATGCAGTCTTTGCGAGGCATTTGCATGCCACTCACCAGAGGTCTTCAAGCGTAAGGGTAAGCAAGCAAACGACACAATACTTACATTAAATACTTTTGGCTTGTTCAGATATATCTAGAAGTTTCAGTTAAAGTCGGGATGCTACATTTTGTTCACTATCCCAGGTACTGTATGATGGCGAGTGCCCGATATGTGTGAAGGAGATAAACTTTCTGCAGTTCCTGCAGAAGAATCGACCAGAGAAAGTCGACTTTGTGGATATCTCTCTTCAAGGTTATGATGGGGCTCAGTATGGTGGGATCAGCTACGAGAAAGCGATGGAGGAAATGCATGTCATAGATGAAAATGATCAGGTATGCGGAATATGTCTCCTACTCTTGTTATTGTTATAGCCCATGTTAATTATATAGTTCTCAAGAGTGTTGATTCGTCTTGAATTTGTCGTCTTTTGATGGCGTTCAATTGATTCCCTTGGGAAAACTTAGTAGGCTAACTTGAGGAAACTACAATGAGATGCACGCAACTGGTGTTTCGTCCATCCATGGTTGGTTATGCTATGCAGTTGTGCCATTGTTGTGGAAGAGAGAAAAAAATGCAATTGCTTCTGTATCTCATAGCTAGTGGTTGGTGAACTTGCCTTTTAGTCCAAATTCCAAGACTCGTGGAGCCTGTGGCACATGCACAGCCTTACAATTTTGTAACTAGAACTAATTTTCTGAAGAATACAAAAATGTAATCAAACCAAATGTCAAAATATGTTGTGCTTTCTCTGTTTAAGGCCCTGGAAATTTCCAAATGTAAAACACACTTTGTTTGAGAGTCGCACTAGATGAAAGCATCGACCAAATGTATATTTAAATGATCAAAAATGTAATGGCTGTTTTCTGAGGTTGGCAGCCCCCCGCTTCAGAAAATGTAAATCCTGCCAAGTTTTTCAAGCATAGTGCAGCAAATGCTTTCACATCGTTTCATTTTGTGTAAAGCATCTGGAATCACTCAACTGGTGTATGTTTCCTTCATTATGGGCAGATATTTCTGTGAACTTTAAAAATATGTATATAAAAATATATCGGCCATTCCAGACCCCTTCATTCGCTGACTGGCTGGCCAAAAATTTGTCGGAGGAAACCTACTGAAAGCAAATGGAGATATCCCTGACTGTGCTGAAGCGTGATATTGAGTGGAGGCACTAGGTGGCACTAGCCTGACTAATGTTTGCCCTCTGCCTGATATCTCAGATTAGCTAATGTATGTGATGATTTTGGTCATGATCAAGCAGCCCTATATTTTTCTATTTGACCTTAAATGTGAATACAGCATCGTCTGCACGGTACAGCCCTGCACACCCCTGGGGTTGAACCTGCGAGTAGGTTGGACTGGGAGTCAAGTGCGCAAGTAATTGGCCTAAATCC
>JAVQKI010100008.1:0-14095 GCA_036025975.1 Nematalosa erebi
CCCCCCCCCCCCCCCCCCCCCCCCCCCCCCCCCCCCCCCCCCCCCCCCCCCGTTGGGTGGTGGGAGGGGCAGGAGGAGATGCTGAAGGGATCTGAGACCGGATTTGACTGGACTCGGGCCGGGGTGTGGTCGAGCCGGTTGATCATTCATGTGGTGTTGATGGCACAGCTGGCTGGAGAACGGTGCCCTGTGTGTTCTTGTCACGGGCCATTAACCAGGGGGATGCTTTTCCAGTACTCCCTACTCAAGTACTCTCTCTTTCATTTTCTCTCTCTCTCTCTCTTTCTCTCTCTCTCTCTCTCTGTCACTAATGCTCTCTAGATCTCTCACTCCTGTTCCCCTGCACTCTCTCACTCCCACCTACATACACTCTCTCCCTCCCTCTTTCGGCCTCGGCCTCTCCCTCTCCCTCCCTCCCTCTCATTTTGATGGACCGCTGATGAGTTCTCAGAAAACAAAGCAGAGTGAAGCTCAATGCAGCAGTCAGCAGAACAGAACACTGTCTCTCCCTCTCTCTCTCTATCTCTCTGTATATCTCTCTCTCTCCCTCCCCCTGTCTCTCCCCTCTTCTCCCTCTCTTGGCAATCCCACCCCCAGTCCCTGTTTGCTACAAGTACTGCACTGTACCCATGCAACGCGTGCATTACACCCTCCCTTTGTTAATAATTCCTGGCTTTATTTGGATCACTTTAACTGCCCCGCTCTCTCACCGAAACCATGCCGGTGGAGCATCTAGAGATTATAATTTTGCCTGGTCTAATGCTCGCTAATGCACTTTTTTTAATAACTTTATAACACAGTAGCTCTCCAAAATATTATTGGAGTCAAGGGTCCAAGCAGGTCGAAGTCAATTAAATTGCTAGCGTTCGGTAAAGAGACACATTCCCACAGATGAGGAAACCGATGTCAACGAAAAATGACGGATCCACAAGGTTCTGCGTTAACATCGTCATGTTTTCATGCAAACCCATAATGGCTGCCATCATTTGGCTTAGGCGAGTGGTGCGAGCTAGAGTTAAGCCGACGCTGATTAAGATTTATGTTCTTAGCCCAACATGGTGGCTGAGTTTGTGGAGAATGTTATGTCATCCTTATCAGGCAAGGATGACACCACAGGCTTATGAATTATCTTTGATCATATACTGTAGGCTGTACTGTAACCAACTGCATGTTTTTTTAATTATCATAGACATTCTAACTGTTAGCCTCAGTCATGGATTAATATTATATGCGTGTGCGTGTGTGTGTGAGCGAGAGAGAGAGTGTGTAATATGTAACTGTCATGGAAGTAGTGCTATTTTAAATTCTGTGTATGGAAACATCAAAGTGACAAATATATTAGTTAGATGTGACGTGAACATCTCTATTCTCATAGTACTGTAGGTAGAGTTACAGGCACCTGTAATACATCTGACGTTTGCCATTTCTCTCTCCTTCCAGGAACCCATTAAGTCCAGAGCACCACAGCTTCACTTGGAATATAGATTTTATAAACAGTTGGGAAATTCAGGTAAGAGGCTTTTACCACGTCATTTATTGTCTGCAGATGACACACACACACACACACACACACGCACACACACACACAGACCCATGCTCACACACTGCCTCACTCAGTCATACTCACATTTCGTTCCACGGTGACGAGGAAGCCCCATTCCCCCCTCCTCTCTCTCTTCCTCCCTCCTCCTTCATCCGGTGTGAGTTCCTGAGAGGGGCTCTGCACTCGCTGTGAGGCAAGGGTGTGCAGTTCTCAGGCACTTTGATGTGGCTGCATGATCGCCCCGCCACCCCCTCTCCACAAAGCTTTTTCTCACACAGACTCATGCATACAAACTTCCAAGTTCAAACACCCACTCACACACACTTGCACCTACACATTCTTAAACACATAAACTCACATTCCGTTTTACATACGCACATACACAACCACACACCAACACACACCCACGCATATTGTCTCTCTTGCGTGCGCACACACGCACTCACGCACATTTGCCAACTCATGATTACTCTCACACTCTCATTCTTTCTGTTTTTCTCTCTCTCCATCTCTCTCCCTTTCTCTCGGAGCGTGCGTGGGTGCAAGAGAGGCATGTACACGCACACACACTCTCCTCACACACAAGAGGTGGAAGCTCAGGGGTATCAGATGCTGCTGGTTCGGCTGCTACTGTTTTCTCTATTGTTGCTGCGGTTGCAGTTGTGAAGTGATTTTAAAAAGGGCCTGCCAGCCTGCCAGGCTGCAGCCATCCAGCCGGGTGACTTGAGCTCCCATCCCCAGCACGCAGCCATGCATTTTTAATGAGCCATGCGTCTCTCTCTCTCTCTCTCTCTCTCTCTCTCTCTCTCTCTCTCTCTTCTCTCTTTCTTTCTTCCTCCTTCCCTCCCTGGCACTGACGTCATCCCGCTGCTCCTCTCTCTAATCATGGAAATTGTGTTTAGGAGGTTTTAAAATAAAGCTGTCTCTACCTCCATCACAGTCATCATTGTCACAGCAACTGTGCAGCTTCTGAATGTGTGCCCAGGGAGCCTGTATGTGTGTGTGGCTGTACTGTAGCCTGCAGGGCCGTTTGGGATGTGTTGGCTGGCCAACACGAGGGCGGGCTGATGAATAGGTTGTGATAAGGGCTCAGGGGTCGGATTGAGTGTTGGGGGGGGGGGGGGGGGGGAGGTGGTGTGCAGGCCGTGCACGGCGCACCAAACACCAACCCCAGTCGGGACGGGACAGGCTCGACTGTCTTTGATCCAGTTAAGCTCCATCAGATGAAAAGGGTAGAGGGATGAATGACCTGTCCAAATCCTCCTCTGTGTGCATTTGATCAGTGGACTGAAAGAGGAGATGTCCAGCCAGATTCGCAGTCTCTCCTTTGCCCTGCCACATCCACACCCACACACAGTCACTGTTTGTGTGCATACACCCATAAACACAGATTTTGAATCTGGTTACATTTACAATGTCAGCACGGTCTTGCAATCTTTACAAGCCACAGCTATGCACACAGACGTAAGCATGTACATTGCAAACAGACGCTCGCAGTGCTCATACCTGTACACACGTAAATACACGCAGCCACCGCACCACACCCCGCCTCTCTCGATGTGCTCATTCACGGGCCCGGCTGACATGGGGATCCTGACGCACCACCACCCTCACCCCCACCCCCACCCCCACCCCCACCACTCACCACTGCAGAGCCCCACCCCCTTCCCTCCATGCTTGTGAGAGGGGCAGGGCTGTTATACAGTTGTCTATTTATAGCCAGCCATCCTCCACACCACACCCCACCCCGACACAACCGCACCCCTACTCTGCCCTCCCCATCTCCACCCCCACCCCACTCCTCTCCACTCTGCCATTATCGTATATCTCTAGTGCTCCAGTTACACATCATTGGGCCTCCATAGAAGGAACCGCTGAGGCTGTTTCCTGCCACTGACCTGCGGAAAGCGCAGAAGTGTCTATCGCCACTCTATGGATACATACCCACCACCCCACCCCCTAGCCTCCGTCCTCCATCCTCTCAGTGCAGCACACTGGGCTTGCGTCAGTAAACCGGCCCTGTCAGGCTCTTAACTTGATTGTGTATGGGTAGCGGGCAAAGGCTGGTGAGGGAGTTGAGAGATGGTGAATGATCTCATGATGAGAGGGGTTTTGTGGGGTCCTCTCTGTAGAGCCCTTTTTACATGCTGGTGCTTAATCATCCCTAAAGTATAAACAAGTGGGTTTGGAAGGTCAACCACATTGTGACTGAGGACCACTTTAAATTCCACTTGCCCCCAACCCCCTCCCCACCATACTTGGTTAATTTCGTAGGCTGTGCGGTGATCAGCAGGCTCTTGGCCTCAGGGGATTCTGTTCCTATGGCTTCAGGTGGGATCTCTCTCTCGCGAGCGCTCTCGTGCTCGATCGCTCGCTCACTCTGCTGGATCCCACCCCTGTTAATGTAGGGCTCACATTCTGCTCGAGCCGCTTTGAGGGTCGCAAGGGCAGTTAAAGCCCCTCAGCTTATTAGTCAGCCTCATCTCTGGCCTGCACCACAGATGGATTGGATTGGGGGAGGGTTAGTCATGGGCTTGGGGAGGGGATGAGGTGTGGGGTTGGGGAGTGGGAGGGCGTATTGGGTGGGCTGCTCCAGCCTTTGAGCGGTTGGACTGCTGCAAGTGCAGCGCGAGCGAAGTGCGACACAAGTGATTAACCTGCATGCTGCAGTGGCGCTGAGCGAGGCAAAATGATGAGTGCTGTGTTTTTAGCGCAGCAGGCTCACGGTGGCTCACAAAGCCGGCCTGGCGTTAGGGCTCAAGGGGATAGGCTAATCCAAAGAGTTAATACTCCTGCCGCCCTTGAAAGACCCTACACACACACACACACACACACACACACACACACACACACACACAAACAAACATACAGACATTACTACAACCAAGCCCCAGACAGGACGCCGTCATGGTCCTTCCGGTTCCTCTTATACTCCTTTGAATATTGGCCTCATGGCCTTTGCATTGATTGCAAGTTAAAATGCTGCCAGCCATATATCAAACTGATTGTAAATGATGCCATCATTAAAACTCAATGTAGCTATAGCATGAATTATGTATTGTACCACTCATTATGAGTTTATAGTTGCACTCATAACTGCAGACATAGCAGCCATGATCTCAAGTGTGTGTGTGTTAAGTGGTGTTAGTCTGCATGCCTAATCATGTGTATTCACTGTATGGAGAAGCAAATGTCCTCATGTAAAATATGGCCAGAGTGCATCCTGTGTAACTATGCAACAATGGTCTCTTGACTCCGACAGAGCTCCCAAAAATAGTGCATAATCACCCAAGGTTGTGGTTTTTGGAGTCCTCCCTTCTCCCCAGCAGAGCCAAGGGTTTGCATCGGAAATGCCATACAGTTTTTATGTCAACATCAATAATTGATCCTGTGGATTCAGCCTCCCTGCCAGCTGCGCAGACGCCTGCTGCCGTTGGAAATAGCCGTTTTTATTTCATTTCTTTTTTTTCCATCTTTGTCCCAGCAAAGTGTAATTGGTGTGTATTGGATAAGCGCCGGGGAGATGCTCCTGCCTCCTGTGACACAGGCCTTTGTGTAATGCAGCTCTTGGGCTTGCCAACCTCACTGTGTGTGTGTGTGTGTGTGTGTGTGTGTCTAGTGCATACATAATGCATCATGCAAACTTTTGTGTGTATGTTGGGTACGTGTGTGTGTGGCTGTGAACAGATGTATGCGTGTGATCACACGACTCTTCCTGTTAGATGCTGACACTTTCTCGTGTGTGAGGTCACGTCTTCAAATCAGTAAAATCCCCTGCTGCTGCGTGTGTATCGCTGCTGCTGCTGCTGCTGCACAGGTGTCTTGCGGTTGGCATTTAGTGTTTCACTTCCTGGAGCGGCTGGCACCTGATGCCATGGCTGTCATATTCTTGCTCCAGCCTGCAGTTTACTTCTGGTGCAGGTCTCGTCTCGATCACCTCGTCACCTGTTCCCCGCCCAGCCGGCTCACAACTCCTCTGCCTTTTAATGGAGTCAGAAGCCCTGCTTTTTTTTCTTCTTCTTCTTCTTCCTGTCTCTCTTGCATTTGCAAGCACTCGCTCGCTCGCTCTCTCTCTGTCGCTCTTGCTCTCTCTCTCTCTCTCTCTCTGTGTCCCATGTGTCTCCCCCTCCTCTCGGTTTTTCCCCTCCTCTCTTGCCTGCTGAATCTTTAATGTGGAGCGTAGCTCCTCCTCTTCCTCCTCCTCTTCCTCTGACCCGGCCCTGCCTGTGCCCTGCCTGTGCTCGTGCAAACATTCCATTGTGTCTGGGCACTGGCCTAGCCACGCTGCAAGTCCAGCCAAAACCCCAGCCCCTCAGTGACCCTCTACTGACCCCCCCACCCCTCACCCCCCTATCCCTAACAACACAGACGGTTGTTGGTCCGGGGGGTTGGGAGGAGAATAGAAAGCCAGAATGAGGGAGGCAGGGTTTGAGTTTGGGGGGTTTCCCCTAGTTGTTGCTGCTGTGGAACTGATAGGATTGCAGCAGAGGGTTTTAAAGGGGCGCCTTTTGAAGCGCCGGCTGGCTGTGGTTAACGGCAGGGCAGCGCTCTCAGGGAAGTGCTGCAGGAAATGACTGACGAAAATGATTGCCTTTTATTACAGCCCACCATTTGTTTCAAGCTTGGAGGTGGTGTGTGTGTGTGCGTGTGTGCGTGTGTGTGTGTGTGTGTGTGTGTTTTCTCCTCCCCCCTTTTTTCCTGTTGTTTTGGCTACAGCTAATATCAAATTTTTTTCCTGGCAGTCTGTTCCTACAGCTGTCCTTTTCCTCCTCGTGTGAA
Organism: Nematalosa erebi; assembly: GCA_036025975.1. Taxonomy (NCBI): domain Eukaryota; kingdom Metazoa; phylum Chordata; class Actinopteri; order Clupeiformes; family Clupeidae; genus Nematalosa; species Nematalosa erebi. The sequence continues at coordinate 6,323 of JAVQKI010100008.1, forward strand.
TTGCTTTCTTACTATTTACTTTCTTATATTATTTTGATCATTATTTGGAGACGTTTGTGCTTGTTGTTGTTGTTGTTGTTGTCTCTGTTTTAGGTTTGATAGAGAGAGAGTCTTTGTTGTGGGCAGTTTGTGCCAATGGCGGAAGTGCTCAGGGGGAGAAACAAGGTTCTCCCTTGTTGATTGGCGGCGTGGCACACACACGTGCACAGCCTTTTCCCTCCCGTCATCTCTCTCTCTCTAACACTCACGCCCTCGCTCCCCCCTCAGACTTAGGATTTGTGATGACTCAGGTTCCTGGTAGCGGCTGAGGCAGAAGTTGTATCCGTCACGGTCCATGCTACCTGCCAAATCCTGCCTGTCCAAAGTCCAGGGCGTCACTCACTCTCTGGCAGATCCGCCTGCCTGTCTTCCTGTATGTGTGTGTGCCTGTCTGCCTGCCTGCCTGCCTGCCTGCCTGCCTGTCTGTCTGCCTGTCATTGTTTCCTTACACGACACGAGTATTGAGCAGGTAAATCCTGTCAGTAATCCCCCTTTATCACCACCACCTCCTCCTCCTCATCATCGTCTCCGTGTCGGGCTGCCCCTTAGGACCGCAGCTGCCGGTTAAATGCTTCTTGCCGGTTGGCCGTGGCGAGGCGGGCCAGAATGTCACGTGTGACGCGGCAGTGGCACCACCCTGGGGTCGAGATGGAGGACATAAGGACATGGCAGTCTTCGCTCTGTCAGCTACCACAGGCCCATCCCCCAGGGGAGTGAGCAGGACAGCAGTCGACCTGCAGTTGCACACCAGTTCCAGCACGCCATATCCGCAAGACTGTGGACAACGTAGCATTTCATGTCCACACAATGGGAAAATGGTCTCTGAGAGGGAGCACTGGCATTCGCTCATAGTTAAACACAGTTGACATTAGCCAGTGTGTGGGTTTCCTTCAGGTCAGCCTCGGGGCGTGGCTCACATTCTGCTCAGCTGATGGTGACAAAGTGCCTTTGTTGGCATGACTGCAATCTGAATCACCCACTCGGCCTGTCAGTGGTGTTTGGCGATGGGCTGGATTTATTCAGAAATCAGCACAACCGAAACCGTGCCACAATTTAATTCTCTTTAGAAATTGTATTATTTTTTATTTTTTTGTTTCAGAGAATTTTAATAACTTAAACTAAAAAAATGATCATAGAGCATTAGTTCTGGTTCAGATGTACCTCCTAATCTTTCTGTACACACACACACACACACACACACACACACTCAAACACGGTGCCAGATGACGAGCCAAAGCACAGATTCCAGATGACTACTCTGATTCTGCTGCTCTCCTGTGTGTGCCTTTGCTGTTTTAGCCTATTTGAGAGTTCTTCTGCTCTGGGTACGTGTGTGTGCATGTGTTCTGGGAAAGCCCCTTGTCTGCTCCGGGTGAGAGATGCTGGAGATCAGACATGGTGACTAAATGCTCAAGGGCTCCTAGTATCCAGCACCTTCATGAGAACTTAACACCCAGTGCTGCTGAAACAGTCCTCCACCTCTCTCTCTCTCTCTATCTCTCTCTCTCTCTCTCTCTCTCTCTCTCTCTCTCTCTGGGGTGTCAGACCTCTATCTATTGCCACAGGGATCCACAGCATGCAGCACAATTTATATGTAACAATATTTATACTGTTATGCATAGGCCTACTGCACCTTGCAATCTAATCAGATACGGTTCAGCTCAGAGTTACAGACCTTTCACACCAAGGTGGAATTTCTGCACAAAGTTTTGCATGAAATTTCACTGATTAACAATCACATGTGGTCTTATGAGTCTGTGCACACCAAAATGTGAAAATTTGCTGCGGGAAAAAAGATATTGGATCAGTCCATTTCACACGGTATTTCCAGCTTGGTCTGAAAGAACCTTTAAAGGGATATTCCGGGGGAAATCAACCTTTAGCCCTCTTGTTTGAGGTTGCCGAGTGCTGTTGGTTGAAAAGAGAATTACAACCTTTAGAACACTTTTCCACCTCCCCTAGAGTTAAACAATTGTGTTGATTGTGTTGCACCTTTCTTCAGTTCGCATAGCGGTTGTCTCAGTCTGAAGGTAGTGCTTTTAGCTTCAGGTTAGCATATATCATTGTACCCTTTGGTTGCCGCGGCTGTCTCACCCATTAGCATCTTGTGTTCACAGAATTCCGGTATTTTTCTCGTTTAAAAACTTGACTCTTCTGTAGTTGAAAGGAGTACTAAGACCAATGGATAATGAAATGTGCCAATTTTCTAAACCGATATGACGTGGAACTATACGCTCATTCCGGAGTAATAATCAAGCAGAGCATGTAGTTCAAGTCATAGATCAAGTAGTCCAAGCTTATAGTTCTATGACAAATATCCGATTTCTGTAAACACATGAAAGGAGAGGTTAGTTGCAACTTCAGAATTCAATGATCTATGCTAACCTGAAGCTAAAAACACTACCGTCAGACGGGGACAATGGCCGGATGAACTGAAGAAAGGTAAAACTCAACTGTTAAACTCTTGCGGAGGTGGAAAATTAGTAAATTTGGCCAAAACGGTGACGTATCCATCAGCTGTTGTTTTGCTTTTTGTCTGTGTTGCACCAAGCTTTACCACAGGATGGGCCCGTGATCTTTGACGCTGAATGATTTTTTGACTGTATTTGTATGGCTTCTGTACTGTTTAGTGCACCATTATTTCTCACCACATGGCCTGAGAGGATGATTGTGTGCACTCCCATTAAAAGGATGCACTCCCCTTCTGAGCCTGCTTTGGCTGCAGCAAGGTGGAATGAATGGTCGGAGATAAGCAATGTGTCCTTCAAGAAGCAATTTATTGTGAATAAAAGAATTCTTGTCTCTTAATTAGCCTTCCAGGCTCCTATTACGTAAAAGTAGGAATGTATGAGTGGGTGAGCGAGTCTGAGAAGGTGCGTTTGTGCGTGTGTGTTTGGGCAAGCTTGTGAATATGTCTATTTAGCAAAGTGTGTGTGTTTGTGTTTGTGTGTGTGTGTAAAGCTTGGTACCCACTACTATAAATGTGCGTCAGGGCCTGGCATTGTGAGTGTGTAGTTGGCAGGCAGGCACGCAGACAGCCAGCCCTGCTGACCTGCAGGCTTAAAAGGGGAGCGACTCGGGTCACCCAGTTCACACCACAGTGGCCGCTTCTCAAAAGGCGCACAGTGCACACTCTGTCTGTCGAGCAGAGACGAGCCTTTAAAGTCAGCGACGCTCACAAGGGCATTGTTGCAACTCATAACTGAATTTGATTAGATGACCATCACATGTCTCTTGCTGTTAGAGAGGCCTCTGCACATCACAGTAATTGGAGTATCCCCCTGCTCAGTTTAGCTTGAAGTCCAGAGAAGGGAGGTCACCCTTCACACAGATGTGCAGTAGTTTGAGTACACATACAAGCTGCATGGACTACCTGCTGCAGCGAAGGCCAATGCATATGAATTGAATATGAACATTACTTTACTACCGGAAGAATCTGGTGCATTGTTTGCTTCACTTGCCACAAGTAAATATGCAGTAGAATGAATCTGTATGCACCATGTAACTGTAGACTAAAGAAAAAGCTGTCAGGTGGCTTGCTAGGAATAAGATTTGCTGTAAGATTTAGTATACTGAAATAAGCAGACTTTTTTTGCCTTCTTAGTAATGCCACCCATTCTCTGTGAGAGATTTTTATCAACCTGAATATTTCCAGGAGGAATCGAAAGGATGAAATAAGCATTATTTTAATGTTACTATTACTTGAAATGTAAGTGTTGTGGAGATAAGTGGTTGGAAGTTCTGCTTTCGCGTGATGTGCTGAAATCTCCCTCCTGCTGTCATACTCACACTATTACATTATGATTCAGACATCCTGTCTCCTTTCTTGGCAAGTGTTTGAACTCTGGCTGACTTCTACAAACAATTATGCTGCTACATTGTCTACCCGCACACTTTTCTCTTACTTCTCTTGGTATTTATTTAGATCAGTTGCAGTGCCATTTGGCCTCGTTGACTCAATTTAGTTTTTGTTGTTTCTCCACCATTCCTGCAGAGGGCATGCCTCAGGTGTACTACTTTGGCCCATGTGGGAAGTACAACGCCATGGTGCTGGAGCTTTTAGGGCCCAGCCTGGAGGACTTGTTTGACCTCTGCGATCGCACCTTCTCCCTCAAGACCGTCCTCATGATCGCCATACAGCTGGTAAGACCCAACACACATCTGGTTATCAGCCCTTTTGAGACCACTTTACAGCCCTTTTGCAGCGTCCACAGAACCATCTCCCAGCTGTTTCACATCCTTCCCCTAACACTGCACAGTCACCTGACAACCTCAAATTCCATCAGAGCTGTAGTCTTAATTCCTGTTTTCTCAGTGTTTGTTATTCTAATCACTGTTTCATCTCCATCTCTCTCTCTCAATTCAGGCTAGTTATTTTGCAAGCCTGTAAGGAGACAAGCAGTAACATCATTAATTTCTTTCTATTTAATTCTTCCTCTCTCTCTCTCTCTCTCTCTCTCTCTCTCTCTCTCTCTCTCTCTCTCTCTGTCACTTTCTCACTCAATCATATCCCAGATAACGCGGATGGAGTACGTCCACACCAAGAGCCTGATCTACCGCGACGTCAAGCCCGAGAACTTCCTGGTGGGGCGGCCGGGCAGCAAGCGGCAACACACCATCCACATTATCGACTTCGGGCTGGCCAAAGAATACATCGACCCCGAGACCAAAAAACACATCCCTTACCGGGAGCACAAGAGCCTGACAGGCACGGCGCGATACATGAGCATCAACACCCACCTGGGCAAAGGTCAGTCTCTTCCCAAACGCCTCCGCTCTCTGCTCGAAAGCCTGGGGTTTGTTCGCCAACACCATACTTTGCTAACCAAGTTAGCAACTTCGGTGGTTGGAACACATTATGCAACTATTAGGTCTGGTCGACCTATTTATCAATCTCTGATTGAATGAGAATTCTACACATCACTAGGAGTGGGTTTTTCCTACAGTATACCACAGATGACTCTTTGCAGCTAGTAATCACTCCACATTTTCCATTAAGTTGACCAACATCAACATTTATTTCTTTAAAGCATTTAAAGAATACATCACTGGCCAACAGCAACAATGTTTGTGTGCGCTGTGAATGTGGTCCAAAGGGGGTAGAACTGACGGTCATAAGGAAGTAGGAGGATTTCCCAGTATTTTGTGTCAACAATTCCCCCCTCACCACCTGGATACTATCTGAACCCAGACTTTTTTTTTTTTCCCCTCTCTCTCTCGCTCTCTCACTCCCTCGCTGTGTTAACAGTGCTAACATGAAAAAAAGACATGGCACTGTGTAGGATCAAAGTGGTTATGCTGGCACAAGGATGTGGTTGAAACTGACTGTCTGTTGGCTCTTCATTCAACTGGGCTAGAGTAGTGATTTTACCTTACATTTAAGTTACTCTGGATAAAAGCTACTTCTGCCAGATCATTATTTATAAATGTTAATTCAGTGACCTGGTTTGGCCCTGTAAATATACCAAACACACGCGCGCACACACACAGATGTTGTGTGTGTGCATATGTAATGCATATGTAATATGTCTTTGTGTGTCTGTGTCCCTGCAGAGCAAAGCAGAAGGGATGACCTGGAGGCTCTGGGTCACATGTTCATGTACTTCCTGCGAGGTAGTCTGCCCTGGCAGGGCCTAAAGGTAAGCCGCTGTAAATATGGAATAAGCGCGCCTAGCCAACCCACACAAACTCATCCATCACACACAGAGCAGACCCATGGACACAGTGCTCACCTATTTCACGCATAACACACATGCACTCACCCATACACACTCAACACACTCTTGTACACGCATTCAAATAACCACCCCACGCAAAATTGCCCATCCGCACGCAATACACACTCATGTACACATCTTCACAGTCCTGGGTACATAGAGTAAAGGCGCATACATACACACACACACACACACACACACAGCATTTTCCACAGTGGCTGCTGGCCCTCTCAGTCATTAGTGACTGCAGCTTTCATGGCTAAGATGTTTATCTCAGTGATGGCACTGTGGCTAAATAATTAACTAATGCAAAGCTCCTTGCTTAGTGGGTGGTTGAGAGCTAATTACTGGACTCGCCTTGTAAGAGACTTAACCCAGTTATAACACACACACACACACACACACACAGATGTGCTTAATTGGTCTCACGCTGTCGACTTTGTGACTGATGTCAAGTAATTCCCTGCTTTCACTGGCTCGTCTATCTTTTGTTGTTTTTTTTTTTTTATTCCATCTTTTTTTTTTCCCTCCTCCTTTCTTTTTGTCCCTGATGTTCATGCCAATGCAGTGTTGCTCCTGCGCCTGTGCTCTTCTCTTCCCACAAGCTCTTTATTTTTGTATTCATGTTGAGTGAGCGCAGCCAACATCTCATTCCTGGCTCCTCCCAACACACACACACACACACACACACACACACATATATACACACACACACACATACATATATACATACACCTGCTCCCTTTCAAAATGTATTTATGCACATTCACAGGGGTGATAGCGTTCCGGCACCACGCCGGATTTCCGGCGCAATATGGCTGCGGGAAAAAAAAAAAAAAAATCAGGTTCTCGGACATTGATCTGTCATTTACATCTAGATCTGAGATGCGCAGGTCAGAGAGCAGCTTTAACGCTCAACGACTCAAACATACTAGTCGATAAGCCAATCAGAAGTAGGGAAGGGGCGGGCCTTGAGTCTTTGTCAAATAGATTGAGACAGGTAAAGACAATGTTCCTTGCGCGAAGGTCTTTTTAGCTCCCATATGCTACTGTACAATTGTGTGTCCTATACTTGCAACTCAAACCGTAAGTGATGGCTATGTTTATGAAGCCAGGGGAAGACATTAAAGATATTGATAAAGGCATAAAGGTCACATCTGCTGGGCTTGGATTGAGGATGTGGGTAGCGACTTGACGGAGACCTAGCCTACATGGTCGTTTCTAATAAAATCACTGGGAGCAGCAGTAACAGTGTGCGGGTAAACTTTTTTCTTTTCTGTTCAACTGATAACTTCTTATTTACTTTTTGTTGAACGGATGTTTTAATCCCAGGTAACTACGAACCAAATGTCACAATAACTAGCAAAATTATTGTCAAATTGTCAAGCTGGCACTGAAATCTCCAAGCCTTCTACGTGGGTTACATCAATTCGCTTATCAGATGCCAGAATTATGATAGGCCTACAGTACGCGAATTTTGACACAACGTATTAATAAATACCTTATATTTACTTTTTGCAAAAACGATGTTTCAGTTCTAGGCAACCAGATGGCAAAATAGCCGACATATGCTAATAGGCTACAACAACTTGCAGACTTTTATTCAAATTTTAAATTAACCCAGCGCGACAAAATCCATTTCACGTTTTCCACAACGATCTCCCTTTCAGACTTGGGCTGAGCAATATGCGAAATTTTCATGCGTTCACAAGGTGACCACAACCACGAATGATGCTTATATTAAATAAAGGTAACTTGTCTTAATGACAGTAGCAGTGCATTGAAACTGTTGATGCAGGATGGGCTGTCATTTCTGCATTAGCCCTACTTTATACATTAGCCTACTGCATATTTACTTTAGAGAGATCTTTTTTGACTGAAGAGCTTGTCTAAAACTTAAGCTGTCTCCTGGTTTACCCTACCTCTTTAATGTCAGCTAACAACCTATGAAAATGCACCAGAATGCAGAACCCCCCCAGTTACTTTTTCTGTAAATCCATAAGCTGTCAGTTACACC
>JAVQKI010100178.1:0-11093 GCA_036025975.1 Nematalosa erebi
CTGTTATATCTGTCATTGCTGTGTGCTAATTGCATTTCCACAGAGAAACTGGTTTTCTGAACTTCTGGGTGCTGAGCTCACACACACTCCCACACACAGACACACACACACATGCACACACACACACACACACACACACACACACACACACAGAGACATGCACACACTCCCCTACACACACACACTCCCCCACACACACACACACACACACACACACACACACACACGGACAGACATGCACACACATCCTGCCCAGAAATGATCCAAAGGAGTGGCAGTTTGTGGCAGCAGCAGTATAGCCTAGAGCAGCTCTGAGTGATGTGTTCAGCAGGATCTGGTTCTGGCACAGAAACAACAAACAAAGGACTTTAGGACGTGACACAGGCCTTTACACAAGGCCTACACTGTAGAATACCTTACAATGCACTTGAAGACATTGCCATTACTGAATTACATACACATATCAGTATAGAAATAAATTCTAGAGCCTGGTCAGGGGACAAGAGAAGAGAAAAGAGGAAAAGACTGGAGAAAAGAAGAGAAGAGAAGAGGAGAGGAGAAGAGAAGAGAGGAAGAGAATAGGAGAGGAGAGAAGAGAAGAAGAGAGGAGAGAGGAAGAGGACAGAAGAGAGGAGAAGAGGAGAGAAGAGAGGAAGAGGAGAGGAGAGGAGAGAGGAAGAGGAGAAGAGAAGAGAAAAGGAGAGGAGAAGAGAAGAGAGCACTGGACCCAGGGGTATAAGGTTACCACTATTACAATACAGTAAGCAGCTGATCCACAGGCAAATGATACAAGGAGGTGTGTGTGGGAACATAACCTTCCATGAGAGAGTAAGCATGTGTGTGTGTGTGTGCATTTGTATGTGTGTGTGTGTGTGTGTGCGTGCGTGTGTGTACGTGTGTTCTGTGTGTGTGCATGTACATGTATGTTTCCTGGTGTGGGATGTACCACTACACACACTGACACACACACACACACACACACACACACACACACACAAACACAAAGACACTGAACACACACTGACACACACACACACACACACACACAAAGACACTGAGAACACACACACACACACACATATGAGGGGACATGTAGGCCATAATTCATACACACTATTATAGTCTCTCACATACACTACTATAGTCTCTCACATACACAACTATACCCTCTCATACATTTAAAAGGAGTTTGATAGTGAGTGCGTATGAGCATAGTGGTGTATATGCAAGAGTATGATAGTGAATGTAAGACCAAGTATGAATTATGGCCTACACGGCCCCTCATACACACACACACACACACACACACACATGCACATGCCATGCACACGCACACGCACACATATATGGATGTACACTGTCACACTTGCAGAAACACACACACACAGGAGCACAAACACACACATGCATGCACACGGACGCACGCACACACACATAGAGACAGATGGATACAGAGAAAGAGCAAAATACTTAACCTCTCTTAGGCAAGATCTCAGCTGCATTAAGCGCTAGATAGTGGTGAGGGCAGCAGAGCCACCTTTCCTCATCTCTCCATCTCTCTCTCCTCCGCCTAGGCTCTCTTGCTCCCTCCATCCCACCGCGAGGCCCCAATTAGCCCTTAACAGGCGTGGCGACATTCCTCTGCCCTTCCCTCCGCAGACACGGCTGGATGGGTGGGTGGGGGCCCTTCTTCCTTATAAACAATGCGGTTTATGACTGAACACACCAGCAGGCTGACACACACACACACACACACACATACTCCGTCAGCATATAGAGCAGACACCACTCAATCCCACCACGAATACACACACACACACACACACACACACATACATAAACATTTGCAGCTCTAGTTGTGGATTCTAGCTGACATCAGATGCTCTAATCAAAGATGATCATTTGCATCCAAGGTGCTGCAGATAGAGGATCCCTGCTCTGAGATGCTCCAAGGCATTTATAACTACAGCCCATCTGGTGAGCTACAATGGCCACCACACAAGCCGATCAACTCATGGTGGCTTTGCTCCATAAGGCCTTTTCGGAGCTCTGTATTGGCTTGGACGCTAATGAACCACTGTTCTGAATTCAGGTGGGGACACTCGGGGCCAGTTGGTTCCTCCACACCTTTCGCTCCGCTCCACTGGTCCGAGATCTGCCAGTAAGCCCCACACATCTCCCTCTTCCTCCGTTCCAACTGCTGGCATGGGGGACAGCTCAGGGGAATTCATTGGAGACAGAAGAAAGAATAAGACAAGCTCAAGGTTGTCAAACAGACTGGGAAAGGAAGGAATGTTTGGAGAAAGAGAAAGAGAGAGAGATAGAGGGAGAGAGAGATGGTCCAAAGGGGCATTGAAGGAGACAGAAAAGAACGAAGGAGAGAGAGAAGGGCGGATGGATGGAGGGAGGAGAAGGAGGAGGAAAAAGAGCCGGGAGCCTTCCCCATCTGTCCACTCAAGATGTGCAAACAAACAGGCGGCTCGTTGGCCAGTGCACAGCTGTTCCAGCAGAGGAGCCATGCGGGGAGCCCCTGACCCTGAGACGGACAGACACAGAGAGAGAGAGAGAGAGAGAGAGAGAGAGAGAGAGAAAGAGGGAGGGAGATGAAGAGAGAGAGGGAGGGAGGGAGAGAGATGAACAGAGAAAGAGGGAGAAGGAGAGAGAGATGAATAGAGAGAGAGAGATTAAGAAAGAGGGAGAGAAAGATGGAGAGAGAGAGAAGGATTGGGAAAAAAAGAGATGGAGAAAGGAAGGAAAGGGAGAGAAAGGGAAAAGAAAGGGCAATAAAACAAACAAAAGCGATAGCTTTTCAGCTTGTGACATGCTTGTGCCTTGTGCTCAGTCTCTGAGAGCCTCATGCACATAGATAAACACACACACACAGACACACACACACACAGACACATGCACACACACATACACACACATACACACATAGAGAGAGAGATTTACTCTCTCTCCCATCTCTGCAAGACCCATACACACAAACACACATTCTCTTTCCCACTTTCTAAACACACACACACACACACCCACACACATACAAATTAATGCCTAGCCTCTGCAGCTGCCACAATGAGAAATTTGGGTGTTCGTCTCTGGTGCTCAGCAGGGTTTATATTAGCACGTGTTTTCATCTTGATGCTTCTGAAGCTCCACTCTGTGTGTGTGTGTGTGTGCTCAAGGCTTGGCAGACCACTCAGAGGAGAAAAACCCTGAGCCAGAAAACTCCTGACGCACACACACACACACACACACACACACACACACACACACACGAGAGAGAGAGAGAGAGAGAGAGAGAGAGAGAGCTCTAAGACATGAACAACAACAAAGGCTGGATGTGAGCCTTAGAGGCATCACTGCAATGCATCAGTAAAGGCAAAAAGAAAGAGAGCCAATGAAAAGACAACCAGAAGAGACAGACACATAACAAGTGCGAGAGTGTAGGCCAGACGAAAAACACGAGACGCGACAGAGACACAGTCGTGAAGGGAGGAACAGGAACTCGGAGCGACAGGCTAACAAGTACACCGAGAGACAGACGCCACAACAGACACCGTCTTCTCGCCACAGACATAATAACGCCAAAACTAAAGCCTTCCTCTCCCATCTACCTCCCCTCTCTGTGTGATCACCTGGTCTCCTCCATCTCTCACAGATATACACACACACACACACTCCTGGAGAGCAGAGCTCTTTGACTGGGAGATGGGCTGGCTATATGTCAGCTAGCAGATGCCCCTTAGTGACCACCTCCAGACCCACAGACACTCCCCAAGGACCTGTGCAAGGAGCCAGTGGGGCCAGTCACCTGTGAGTGAAGTCAGTCTTGGCAACTCTGTAGGAGAGAGAGGGAGCGGAAAGAGAGAGACAGGGAGAAAGGAGAGGATAGAGAGAGGCTAGGGTAGGTTGAGAGAGAGGGGATAGACAGAGAGATGGGCAGGGAGAGAGAGGACAGGCAGAGAGAAATTGATCAAAAAAAAGAGAGAGAGAGAGAAAAAAAGAGAGAGAGAGAGAGATTGAGGGATGGAGAAACAGAGAGACATTAAGATGGAGCACACATACACAATTTCCTGCAAAGCTTTGCGCGCCGGCCATTCCGGTCCAAATGCATAATCCCCGACATTTGTGCGATGCGCCGCATTAGTGTGCGCACGGACGCTAAACATGACTTGGCACACCGTTGAAAAATAAGCGCCCGTCATTGTGGTCGCATTATCTTGGCTTGTGCATTCACCTGGAAACCTAATTTGCCTTTGGCAGTTCCTTCAGCGCATTCGGGCCAACACGGCTTTCTGGGGCCACACAACAGTGGTAGCTCAGGAAAACGTGTCCACTGTTGCCCACAATGAGAGAAAGGCTATTGGCTACCTCTTTATGGATTCAGGGGCTTAGTGTGTTAATTTGACTGTTGAGGCGTATACTTGGAACATAACATGGACTATGACATTTAAAAGGAGGCAAACATTTAGAGGTTGTGATAGCCTTTTGAATACGGATAGGATTAACGATCTATAAATAGTATTTTAGGCTATTGTTACCATTGCTTTTTGTGCCGTGACAAAAAAAAAAACGAATCGATTCTTCTCACAAATATCCTTTCTTCTCCCTGTTTTTAGTCACATAGCATGCCTCTGGTTCGGTGTCTTAGTTTCCCTCTCCACACTTCCCTATTATCTCTCTCTCTCTCTCTCTCTCTCTCTCTCTCTCTCTCTTTCTGTTTCTGTACACGTGCCCTAGTCAATATTCAAAATCCCAGATTTAAAGTCACAGTCTGTGGTGCAGGGATGTTGTAAGACATGGGTGGCAGACAGAGCAAGTGATTTGCAGACGAGGCTAGTCTGTCTGTCTGTGCAACCGTCTTGTCTGTGACTCCTCTGTGGCTGTGCTGTCTGTGTCTGTCTGCCTTTGCTGTCTTTCTGTTTGTCAGCCTTTGCTGTCTCTGTGTCTGTCTCCTGCTTTCTTTGTGGCTGCCTGTCTGTGGTGTCAGTCTCTGTGGCTGTGTGTCTGTGCTGTTACTGAGGGTGCCTGTTTGGGGTGTCTGTCTGTGACTGCCTGTGTCTGTCTGTGATGCCTCTGTGGCTGCCTGTCTGTGATGCCTGTCTCTGTGGCTGTGTTATCTTTGAGGGTGCCTGTTTGGGGTGTCTGTCTCTGTGACTTTGTGATGGCTGTCTCTGTGTTGGTGTGACTCTGCTGTCTGCCTCTGTGGCTGCCTGTCTGTGATGTCTGTCTCTGTGTTGGTGTGTCTATACTGGCTGTCTCTGTTGTCTGCCTCTGTGGCTGCCTGTCTGTGGTGTCTGTCTCTGTGTTTGTGTGTCTTTACTGTCTGTCTCTGTGGCTGCCTGTCTGTGGTGTCTGTCTCTGTGGCTGCCTGTCTGTGGTGTCTGCCTCTGTGTTTGTGTGTCTATGCTGTCTGTCTCTGTGGCTGCCTGCCTGTGGTGTCTGTCTCTGTGTTGGTGTGTCTGTGCTGTCTGTCTTTGTGGCTGCCTGTCTGTGGTGTCTGTCTCTGTGGCTGCCTGTCTGTGGTGTCTGTCTCTGTGTTGGTGTGTCTGTGCTGTCTGTCTCTGTGTTGGTGTGTCTGTGCTGTCTGTCTTTGTGGCAGGGTGGTATTTGATTTCCTCAGCACCAAGTGTTTCACTTCCACACAGTCTCTGGAGATACAGTCATGTCTGGAGATATCCCCAACACCAGCACATGGTGACCCCTTCATGCTCTGACTGTTATCCTCAGAATTCAGACTGAAACGGCATTATTTTAAATGTAAATTTGATGTTAGTGACACTATTAAAAAAAAGGTTGGGACAGGAGCCCATTTTCCACCGTGTTGCATCACCTCTTTAACAGTCTCTAGACATTTGGGAGCTGAGGAGACCAGTTGCTAGTCAAAATGAGAGTGGATTTTTCATACAAGAACAAAATGAGTGGTAACAACTGATTAATAGTTATTATTTATAAAAACTAAGAACAGCTGATATAGACCTTAGTGACATTGTCCAAGATTGGAATGCAAACTGTGGAAAGTCAGTACTAAAACACATGCTAATGTTTCCAAGGGGCATCAGAGAGTCATTACGGGCTAGTTCTGCTCTGCACTGAGTACACACATACATGCATGGACACACACACACACACACACACACACACACACACAGTGTACAACATTTTGAAAGCAACAAACACATTCCCTTACCACACACACACACACACACACACCCAAAAAAAAAAAAAAAATTAATGAGCCCCCAAAGAGACTTTTTTTTCCTGGCAAGATGCTGAGGCATTTAGCATCCCTTGGTCTCTTTATGTCACCTGCTGGGTGAGAGAGTGTGAAGTGTGTGAGTTTGATCCAACACTCCCTTCACTGCTCCGGTGTGCCACTAGACACAGTAGGCAGGCAAAGCACCGGGCCGTCTGGTAGTGGAAACATTTGGAATGGCACCTTTGGAAAAAAATGTAGCACCAGAAGTAGTAGCTAGCGTAACAACTTCTGAGCTACAGTACTCAAACCCACAGAGACATCCAGGCACATCTTGGACATATACATAGCAGCACAAACACACAAGGATAAGCCTACAGTATAAACACAGACAGATATCCAAAAATAAACACTAACTTCTTGATACAGTTCAAACATAAAATACACAGATGCAGATTCAGACAGAGATTATTCATCTTCTTGGAATAAGACAAGGAGACCATGGCCAAACAGGAAATAGCTTTTGCAAATGAATCACCATGGAAATGGAGGTGACAGGGGAACTGGTGATGAAGAGGACTAAAAGTTTCAGCGGCTGTGCATAGACACACACACACACACACACACAGAGAAAGAGAGAGAGACAGAGAGAGAGAGAGAGAGAGAGAGAGAGAGAGAGAGGTTCATTCCTCCTCTAAAAGATGGCCAATTGTAGTTGTATCTCAATTAAATTTTGTGTCAGTATCACTTGTAGGACCAAAGCATTTCCAGTTGCTCCCCTGAGTGCAGACCAGCCAGTCTACCCCAGTCATCATTATCTTCTGGCCTGAAAGGACTCCTCACAAAACTCCCTTTCAGCAAAAGTTCTCTCTTCTTCTGACCAAAACAACTCCCCCATTAGCAAATGAGTGTGTGTGTGTGTGTGAATGTGTGTGTGTATGTGTGTCTGTGTATGTATGAGAGAGAGAGAGAGAGATAGAGAGGAACAGAGTCTTTCTTAGGGTTCACTCAAGTTAACAAAAAACTTTTGAAAAGATTTTCTTCTCACCACCTTGCAAGATGAACCACCACCGTTGCATCATCCAGGTAGGCACATACCGAACGCCGACAACATCCAGGGAGGTACTCTGCCTCCACTTGACATGGCACGCGTCAGAAACACCGCACAGCACACCTCCTACCTGCTAATCAGCATTCACCACTCTTAGGTGCCAGCCATCGCCCCCAGACCAGCTCTCCACACACCTGCAACTCAGCCAGCCGAGTGAGAGAGAGAGAGAGAGAGAGAGAGAGAGAGAGAGAGAGAGAGAGAGATTCTCGCCCGCGGCGCCAGTCCCTTAGCACTGCCAGTGACAGATGGGCTTATCCCACTGCCGCGCCAAGCCCAAGGCTCTCTGATAACTTTAAACAAAAACAAAGCACCTTATGTAATAGCATCAATATGCAGGGTTGAGAGAGAGAGAGAGAGAGAGAGAGAGAGAGAGAGAGAGGGAAAAGTGGAGGGTGCTGCTGGAGCGCAGGGGTGAGGTGGAGGGATGCTGAGGTGCAGGGGTGTTCGAGCGGAGCGTGGGGTGGGGTGGGGTGGAGGCCAGACTTGCTTCAGGGGGTTCAGCCATTTAATGAGAGACATTGTTGGTTCAGGGGGTCATTGAGCTGGGCAGTTTCAAGCCATTACCAGGGCCAAAGGAAAACACATACACACACATACAGAAACACACACACACACACACAAAGAAAAATGCACACATACGCACACACACACACACACACACACACAAACAGCAATATAAGCTGATATCAAACAACACAGGATGAAAATAAAGGAGAGAGAAAAACACGGCTGAGCAAACACAATAAACTTCAACTGCAGAGGCCCAAAATGAATCTCATTGCTTCACCCCGCCAAAAAAAAAAAAAAAAAAAAATCCAATAATTGAGCTCAAGTGAATTTATTTGAGTTCAATTTAGCAATAGCCTTAGAGGAATGCAAGAGATAAACAGGCGCAGGGAGTGCGTTTCTCCCAGCAGCTCATTTAATACTGACAGGCCAGTAGAACTGGCCCGGACTTGCATCCCCCTGGGAAACATCTCATTTCTGCCTGTGTGTCATTAGCTCCGGGCTACCTTTAGCATCTGCGGTTAAACAGCGAGCTGCAGCCGGAAGCGGATCTGTGAATGCTCATTTCGGCGCATGGCTTCTAATTAAGGTCTTACCATAAAGCTATGGCTTGCAACTCGCAGGTCTGCAGTGCTGAGGGGCAGAAGCAATAAGGCTCCTCTCAGTGGAGCTGCAGAAGGGCATGCTGGGAAGAGGCTCGGAGGATATCAGCATGTGAGAGATGCTGGGGTCCGCTGAGGTCCGCTGAGGATGTAGTTGCATGAAAGAAAGAGGAGAGCTGATGGGATAAATAAGTGAACACACATGCATACACACACACACACAAACACACACACATTAGTACACACGCAGACCACCCAACATACCTGAACATTCTCACGTATACACAAACATGCACACACACTCTTGCTATGTCATGGGCAAACACTTCAGCTAATGAAAACAGGCATGTGCATATTTACAAACAGGAAAGGTGAACAAACAGTTGACACTTCACAGACACACAGATTTTCACACACACACACACACACACACACACACACACACACACACACACACACACACACACACACACACACACACGCATGTCTACGTTTAGAATTCATAGCCAGCCTTGCTCAGTAGTTGGAATGGAGGAGAGGAGAGGAGAGCAGAGGAATCTCAGTGCTGTCTTCCCGCTCCCCATTCCCGTGTGCTTTGATGTTGCTAGCGGGATGCAGCACAAGCTAGAGCAAAGGCACAGCTCTGGGGCTCACACACACACACACACACACACACTTGCATCCGAAACAGCTACGCTCCAGTAAGTGAGCCATCCGAGATAATCAAGAAAGGTTTCTCCTCTCCCACCCAGCACCAAGTCACTGGAAGTGGCACACTCCTATGCTGTCTCCACAAACATGCATATTACATATACGACTAATTTCATTTCAAAATTGGAGGTTTATTGCGAGAAAGAATCTCAAATCACTTGCATGCACAGCAATTGGGTTTAGACTTGAAATTGCGGGATGGCACTGGTGATCATTCACGGGTGACTCATTAATGACTTGTGTGTCATAAACATGACCTATAGGATTCATAAACACCACGCTGGTGTACCGTGGAAGCATGTCATATTTCTTCATCGAGCGGCCCCGGAGGCAATTTCATTGGGACTAATTAAAGCTCCGATGACACTTTAATCTCTGTCTCGTTTCCAATAACCCTGGCCGCCACGTCCCTAATGGCCCAGTATTACGGAGAGATTAAAAATCTACTGCAAGAAGGGAGAGGCCATTGCGGAATTAATCACACGGCTGTTTGGATTTTCATCGACAGCTTCGAAAGTCGAGAAAAGTTTAATCCCATTTGCCAGTGCATCACATGACCGGCTCATGCGAAACCCCCAAGTCTTTACAGTAAGTCTGAGAAGTGTTATGACATGAGAGAAAAAAGATGCCAGGCTCAGCAGACAGGCGAGCGTTTCAAGTCAAATATTGGTCTTGTTGGCATGGCCGCACTTCAAATTATATTTGGGAAAAAATCCACTGGGTCAACTCCTGCTCCTCTCTGCCCTCCCTTCCTTTCCCTCTCCCTCTGCTTTCCTTTCCTCCATTTTGGCATCATTCTCTGTGTGCAAAAAGAGAGGAATAATAATTGCAGGCCATCTGGGCACTGTGCAGTCTGCGAAAAAGAAAGCCTTTTTGGACCGGGGCCATGTGTGATTGTCATGAAGGCCGAGCCTCGACCGACCACTCCATAAAGTGCAAACTCTGGCCTCTGACCGTGACACCAGCGGGCCATTACTCTCCGCTGACTGGACTACAGTCAGAGGATTAGACACACACACACACACACACACACATACACACACACAGGGGCTAGTGTAAAAAAAGGAGAAGAGCGTGATATAGAAAAAGGTCTAGAAAGAGAGTGGAGGCATCAGTGCAAACAGGAGGCAACTTGAGAATCGTATGCATGGACATCAGTGCTTGACGCAGCTGTGGACGTAACATTTCCTGGCAGAGGAGAGGAGCGAGGGAGGAGAATTTACCGGGAATCAGATACAGTGTCAATTATTCAGCATCAACATCAGCCTCTCCGTTCCTCTCGCTTTCACCCTCACATTATATTACACCCCGAGAGCCCCGGCCTGGCTGCCACGGCCGCACATGAAAAGAGCTTGATTACTCACATGGATCAAATCAGCCATCAGCAAGTCCTGGCACAACACACAACACTGCTTTGATAGCATACTGCTACTCCACTAATGGTGTCACACTATGGGTCTACTAGAAAGGTGCATGATAAACCATCTCCAATAATCTCGAGATGCCTGGCACTACCAAAGGCGCAAAATTGCATTTGTGGAATTGAAATAGTGGTATTGCTTCTTGCAATGCCACAGGTGGCCTGGCCATCCAGAGGCATCCTTTCTGTCGTGCTGGTAACCAGACCACCCACATACTTTTCTCCCTGCAGTAAGCTCGGTACACGGCATTGTCCTAAACCACATCTCCCTTTGCGCTTTCAATACAACACTCATCCCAGTCTGGTGCAGCGTGCCTTTCACTCTGATCAAATACAGGCTGTTCTCTCACCGCTTTCTTGTTCGAAGATCCACAGAAGACTTTCAGCCAATCAAAACACTGCTGTGCTTCTCATCCCACCTACTGCTTTGCCTCCAGCAATAAAAGCTCATGTTAAAGCCAAGAGGAGAAGTATGTCTTACCTTTAAAAGGCACAATATTCATGAAACCTTTAAACTATATAACATGTGCAGTCAGATTTTGC
>JAVQKI010100493.1:0-13447 GCA_036025975.1 Nematalosa erebi
TTTCAACAATTCAGTCTATCACATTAAAAACACGGGTAGTAAGATCATTATTAATTGTCACAGTCCTTGATGAATTAGAATAGGAATTTCATAGTCTGATGTTTTGTAATTGCATTGATCCCTCATCCATACGCACTTACGCGCACATACACACAGCTGCCCCCAGTTCGCCCCTGTTCTGGGCACTCTTCCCAGTCTGGTAATGCGAGTCTCTAAACGTTGTGTCTGGTCCCCCGTTCCCAACATTGGGGACTCTCTCATACCCCCTGCCCCCCTGAATACTTGGTTCCCTTGCTACCCTCCATGCTTGATTTTAATTGGACCTTCAGTGAAGTGGAGGGCGGCAGCAATGCGAATGGTTGGATGGCTGGCTGTAATTGATGCGCCTGTCTGCATGGTTTGTTTAATCTGATGGCTAAACCCTGAGCCTCTGCTCCATGTGTGGTCTGGCTGGCACAAACAGAGGACCCCTGACACTTCTCTCCCCCCTTGTTCCCCCTATCCCCATTACTGAGGCATTACTCAGCCTAGTGCTATGGATGCAAGACATTGCAATGGTCATAAGATCTAGGGAGCTGGAAAGTGATGCCCTCATGCCGCCCTGCACCCACCTGTAATGACTCCAGACCCACAGATGACTCTCCGTTGCCGCCTTCTTCCCCTAATTATGGTGTGCAAGCACAGTCCAGTGCAGACTGAAGTTTATGTGAAGACCACTTTTATTATGCACAAGAGCTTGTCTGTTTTTTCTGAAGTTGTTGTTCCTTATTCAAAGAGGTTCTCCAGAGCACAATCTTGACTTGATTTTTACTGACATTATTTTTTACTTCAGCCAAAGCCTATGTAGGTTTATATTGCGTTTTGTTCCCTGTATCAGTCAGTCTGCAGTTGTGTTTGTTTTTGAGCAGCTGAAATGTCAAATGGGCACCACATTTATGCCTGCAGCCTGTGGAGAATATAAATGCTTCAGTCAACAGCCACTCTCAACTTGCTCATCCACCAGTCAACTATTTGTAGTCTTACAGTAGATAGATAATCTATGCACCCCAATGAATACATTTCTATGTGTAAGGTCACATCCTGGCACCTAATGCCAGTGTTAAACTATGCCTGGCATTTTTGTTTGCTTTGGCCCATGTGCCATTTGTGAAAGGTCAACATGAGTGGTGCAGATGCCCAACACATCGTGCCTTCCATGTCAAATATGAGACTTTTAAACAAGTATTGGCATCAGAATTGCACTCCCTAGCCATCCATGTACTAGTTAAAGAATCTTACAAGACTCTTCAGAAGAACACATTTGTTAGTAGTGATGTCATTGCACTGAAGACATAAACCTTTAGTTGCATGTGCAGAAAAAAAGGAACCATGGAATTACTAATTGCTACTGCAGCAGCCTCTTGGGCAGCCCTGTTTTTCTGGGCAGTCGAGGAAGACTTTTCTGCCAAAATTAGTTCAACAGTGTATTCAGTCCTCTCAAAACACTCCTCCTCCTCTACAGATAGAAGAGGTCCTTCTGGCCGACTGGCGCTTTAAGGTGTGCATCTGCATAACAGTAGGTGAAAGTGCCTCTTCACATGGGATGCAGCTGCACAGCTCAGTGCGGTTTGCAGTGCTGTTGTTTTCCTGTCTCTCAACACATGTATAATTGGTGCGTGTGAATGATTATTGTGCGCTTGTGCTTTACGCGTCCAGAAAGCCCGCTTCCCCCATCTTTGTGTGCCTATTGAGTATTTGTTTTAATTTGTCCCTGGCATTATGCCTTTAGGGGTGGGCTCCATAGTCTTCTGTGCAGAATGATGCCCTTATCCAGTCCTCTGATACACACATAAGCACTCATCCACTCACACCTTAAAGCCCAGCTGAGACAAAAAAGCGCTTAGAATTCAGTGTGAACAAAATGTATAATCACAAAATGGATAATCACAGTACTATTCCTTTTATGAAGCACATCAAAGCAAACAGGCCCCTCTCAAGTGCTTGTGGTGATCCGGCTGGTTTTTGGTTTCCCTTCACATTCATGCCAGTTAAAGCTGTGTCGGAGGTCTCCAGCACAACAAACACAACACTACGAGAATATAATAATAAAATACTCAAGTCCTCATTGGTAGTGGTGGAGTACTTTGTGCAACACATTGGACACCACAAGCCTCTAGTGGATGCTAAGGGGTTGAAAACCTGCA
The DNA here is from genome assembly GCA_036025975.1 of Nematalosa erebi. NCBI lineage: Eukaryota > Metazoa > Chordata > Actinopteri > Clupeiformes > Clupeidae > Nematalosa > Nematalosa erebi. The sequence continues at coordinate 2,184 of JAVQKI010100493.1, forward strand.
TAAACACCAAGAATTTGTTGAAGAATTTTAATCGGATCCCAGTGACCGCCGGGCTTACCTTACCTACAGTACCATGTTTGGAATGAACGCTGGTCCAGTCTGGATCATGGGGGAAACCTGACTCTGGCTGGCCAGATTGATCAGGGGCTCGCATCATGTGGGAAGTGGCACGCTGGCATTCTCCTCATCTATTTATAAAGCTGGCTGAGGAGTCTGGCATGCTATTGGTATGTCGAATAGCATTCCACACTCACCTCATTACCTGAGGCGATTCTCAGCACCTTCACACACACACATACATACATTTGTGAGTTTCATATGTGGCTCCTTTTTACTTGGGATATGAGCTTAAAATGGTGAACAACACAAATGTGGTTAATTTGTATTCTGTTTCTACTATTGAGCCTTGTGCTTCTAACTATGCAGAACATCAGTGAGAAGACACTCGGTTGAGTTTTTGTATGTTGAGACGCTCACACATGAGTGTATCCTAGTGACTCAGCAGGCTATAAATAGTGCCTGTCTCTAATGCTGCTTAGACCAGATTCGCATCTTTCTCTCCTAGGTATGTTTTGGCCATTTACATTTAAACTCAAAACTGACAAATTGCCCTATGAATGCGAGAGCTCTAATCCAACCCAGAATCAACCAAATGAAACTAGAATGGACTGGACTGCGATACTCGCACAGGGAAGGTTTGGTCATAGTGTCTTACCCACCAGACTGAATCAAGTGCTAAATACTGTCCATGATGAATGTAAATGCCAGAGGAAAGCATGATGCCAGATGGTGTCCAAAGCTGCATTCTCTTCATGAGGGTGCATACTGATGAATGCGTTTTCACTGATTTGGTTAGGAGGTCTATTCAAGTGCTCAGTAAGCTCACGCTTAGGATCGACTTACCTGTGTGTGTACAGAATTGCTTCCCTAGCATTACAGGATGCCTGTATGATGGCGCAATTCTGGTGTGAGTCATCCGTCCTCTGGTGCATAATGGGATGCATCTCATACAATTTACCATAATCGGCTTCCATTTAACCAGTTGCAAAAAGTGCACCTCCCCTGTGTTGGGTCTATTTAGGTGTTCATTACCTTCCGTAAATTACACAGTTGTATATGGTCTTGTTCTTCACTTAAAGTAAATCTTGTCATTGGAAATCACTTTGGCGACATCTACACCAACTCTTGTGTCTAACAGTCTGTGTTGGAACATCTGTACACTTAAAGTTTTAGCCACAGTTTCTTCTCATTCTCTGCTTACAAAGAGATACATTCCTTTCCTTACTGAGCAGGTTTATCATTCTTTTGCGTAATGGGGTTTGAAGTAGTTTACTTTTGGCAGTGATTTTTAATTAAGAAATTTTAATTGGGAATTGATTGGGCCCTTCCCTGCCACGGTATGCAACTCTAGGCCCCCAGCAGGAGAAGCTGCACACTTGCAACTGATTTATTTCACACATCCTGCTGGAATACAAGAAAAAAATATTAGAATTTTAATTGAATACACTCTCCCCTAGCAAATTAGAACTATTTTTTTTTCTCTCTTCAGCATTAGTGTTTTAGAATGATGCAAAAACTTTTGTTTGATAAGACACAGTTTGATGTGAAGATGAAGATATTGAGGTCAGCTCTACTTTTGTTTGAATAAAGGCAATCTAAACCAGACAAATGTACCAATGAAATATTGACCAGGCTCTCGAATGTAAATCAGACAAACAGAGAAAATCAGATTACCAAAGTTTTGTAAAGTTGGTCTTGACGTAGTTTACTACAAAGTTACAGGCTCACATACAGGCCATTGCATTCAACATATTCATGGAATGGAGTCTTGTCTCAATGAGGTTAGTTTCTATTAATTAGGTTTAAAATGTCAAACATCAGTATTATTTTTTCAAGAAGTATGTTTTAAAATACAGTGGAAAAATACTATCCCAATGTTTCAGCTCACGTAACTGGAACCCTTATGTAAGGATTGCCACTGCTTTTGCTCTAAATGCCTTCAGACATCTAGAATATCTTACGTACCAAGACCGTATGCTTGTTGTCCTTTGTAGTCCAAAATGAGACAGAAGGAAGCAGGAACAGAAAGAGTGGATGGAGACACTACTATTCCCATTGTCATTTCATGTTTAGACACAGCAGCATGGATGGTCCCCTCCGGCACTAACAGTATAAGGATTGCTACAAGTTCAGATCTTTGTTTATGTGGCAGGAGAAATGTGTGTACCCTCCATCTTTTGAGGTCCTATTCATGCTGTTTGTTTGACCTGGTTGACACACCACCCTGTAACATTTCCTATTCATCCAGTATTTTATCCAGACCCTTAGAAAGAGATCTCTCTACAGTATGTGGTTCTGCTTTTACCCTTCAGAGACTGATGAAAGCATTGTGCGTTTAGTACTAATTGTTTTCCTTGAGGAGACTTAACATTTAGGTGCCCAGATGCATTAATATCCCTTTAGACAACTGCTCTTGGAAAAAGCCTCTCCCATGTATGAAACAAAGATATTGAGATGAAAAGAAAACTCTAGGAGAAGTGGAGCAGTGTCATTTTGATCTTCTGTATCTGTCCTTGTGGTGTGAATGCATCCTATTGGATCTTCAGTAGCTTTGCCAAGACTTGCACTCCTGCAGAAAGCTGTGCGATGGGCCGAGTTGCGCAATAAAACATTGTGACATTTTTACTGCGCACACCTCAGTGGCTCTATTCTCCATAACCAGGCATCAGAGGACTGCCCTGTGGGTGATGTATTGGTCAGAATGGGACCACACCGTACCGACTGGACAGAAAACCTTAGGGACTCCAATGCCAGTCCAGGATGAGGCAGTGATGCAACAGCTTTCATTTATCTTGACTGCTGCTGTTATGGTTTGTTAGGGCCCTGGCCTCGTCTACTTGTATGGCCCAGCAGCCTCCTCCCTATGACAGGACAAGGTCACAAAGTCGCCCACAAGCCTGTGCCTGCAGCAGCACCACACTGGGAGCCAAGCTGGGAAAGGCTGCAGCTTTGGCTGCCCTGCCTCTTTTTGAAAAACATTAGAGTATTTTACTTGTATTTTCTTCAGTTATCAGTGTTCGAGGGACTGTCAGAAGCTTCAGTTTAATTGGAAGATGCCCTGCTGGTGGTTCTGCCTGTTCTTGTGTTAATTTCCATCCAGCAATCGTAAGTTAAGTTGAGTCATTTATCTTCAACCCTTTATTTCACAACCAGACCTGCTCAAACTCCTCAAACATGCTTGGGGATGCAGGCATGCACACTTTTCACGTTCATTCATGCTTTTTTAATTTTTTTTTGCGCATCCCGCAACCACTAACGGAGACTTACTCGTTCAGACAGACACTTACTCAGGACCCACCCTGCATTCAGATTCCTGCATCAGCATGCCAGGTGCCCTGCCTTGTTGTTTATCTCGCTTCGCTCCGTCAGTTTCCATCTCTCTTTGGCTTCAATCACTCCTATCTCAAAAAAAAAAGGCTAGCAGGAGGAAAATCCTGAATACTGATTACACTTCACTTATTGTTCTTCCATCCCCTTTCCAGCGATCCGACCCAAAGGGTTGTTGGGATCCATTATTAGAACTTTTAAGTCCGACGTCCTGCCTCCCTCCCACCCATTTCTTTTTTCTTTCTGGCCTCCTGTATGATGAACAGCTCTCATTCCAAGACGCTGTCCCCATATTAAATTTACAGCTGTCTTGCAGTGATATGACACCCCTTAATAAATAATGGGATGGCTGTTTTGGGATGCAGAGTAAACTTTGAAGGGCACCAAGTTTGTATCTAGCTTACGTGCCGGGGGCCATACAAGTAACCATCAGCGTCAATACTAATAATATTGACACCCAAATATCCTTTAGTCTGAGAGCAAATGAATAAGATGAAATCATGTCAGGACATGAATAGTTTGCTTATATATTACTATATTGTGCTTGTCAATTTGCTGATGTGAAAACCCACCGAGTTAGGTTGCAGTCAGTCTGAATATTATTAAAGGTTCCAGTGCACATGAATAGTCGCCGTGGTTGCACTGAAAGGTGTTTATGGGCACGCCGTGAGTCTAACAGCGCAAGCGGTCATTATCTCCAGTGAAACCCCAGAGCCCAGTGCTCTCTTTCTAAAATGTGTTTACTCTGTCTGTTGTTGGCACAGGCAGGGGTCATGGTGACTAATGATTCTCCTCTTTCTTCTCTCCCCCCATGTTTCCATGGCTGGCTCACTGTTGGATTCTTGTCATTCAGGTAAGAAGATTGCTTTCGTATTGCTAACAAAAGTCTTTAGTAATTGGTGATTTAGTAATCACTCCTTCAGCAGACTGATTTTTTTTTTTTTTTTTGGTCAGTCCTTGCTTCGCTTTTAATGCTCATCATGAAGTGAAGGGCACTCTGTGTTGCTAGTGCAGACTGTAGAGCTGTGCACTGTTAGTGCTTGAACAGTAGGTGGCAGTAAACACTAGTTGGAAGTAAAGTCAGTGAGACCAGCTGAGCACCCCACCCCATTTCTCTCAATACTCCTGTAGGTCTAAACCTGACAGCTATCAGCTAAACTATCTTACCCTCACCCCTGCCCTGTCAGCCCAACTTGCTGATTAACAGTTCTCTAAATGGGCCTCTTTAATGAGCAGTGAATGCAGTTGTTGTGTTGGTGTGCTCAAGAGAGCATTAGGTGAGACTAAAACTTCAAGTTGCCAGTGGGCCATCCCCTTAGGCTATCGTTTGGTTTGGTCTGATTCCAGACCTGGCTGCTATAGCCTACTTGGGTGCAGCTTTACAACAATAAAGCAGTATGTTTTTCTTGATGAGGGGTTGTACCAATATGGCATACTATCCAGAGAGGAATGTATGCATGAGTCAGGTGTGTATGGACGTTCACAGCCATATTATGCACACTGCTGATGTCTCTTAAGATGAGCCTAATCATTTAATGTTGTCAGGAAGCAGATAGCGTTGATAAATTTACTGCATTGCGGTGGAAGACGTGTGCATATTCATCTGAGATGGTGCTCAGGCAGAGCAAAGAACATGAGTAACTGACCTTTTAATCGTCAATGGTTTGAATTTTAAATGGAGAATCTTTAGAAGGAAGCAGGCTTCACTAAAAGCTACTATTCTCAAGATGATTTTAATGATTTTTAGGAGTGCTTGTTGAACACCTCTCGGTTTCTGTGACCAATTACTGAGACTTCTTTCTGAGTACTTCAGTCACACTCCCAGACAGCCTTGGATTGTTTTCATAGATTGGATTTTACATGACTGTTAATGAAAGGAGTGCATCACTCTTGCTCCAACCACCCCACCCCCCCACTCACTACTTCTGTTGTAGTCTTTGGAACATCACAAAGTGAATATTGACTGGCGCTATATACTGTATTAGACCCGATGACTAAGAAATAAGATTGTGACTGCAGGCTCCTGTGTCTTTTTGCTGACTCATGGCTGTTGAGCTGTTGGGTTCACCTGCAGCAGAGACAAGCATAGGAGAGGGGGCACGGGCATCTCATAATGGCCAATATCACTACAGGGAGACTTGTAGCTTGTGTCTCTTGTGTTGCTTTGTGTACACAACTTATTCAGACGCTGAAGGGCAAACAGAACTGAGAGGGCCACGAAAGTGGGATTTGGGGCTGGGGCTTACTACCATGGGGCTGGGGCGCACTACCATCTGGCACTGAGAGAGGTGTCCTCCAGCACACAGTCTTAGACTAAATGAACCCCCCTCTCTCCACCCGTCTAAAGGAGGAAGGGCCGTGAGATACTCACTGCTTGGGTCCCTTTCGTAATTGGAAGGTTAGAGGCACTGATGAGTGCCTCCGGTGGGGCTTGTCCTTCAGGAATCTGGGCCAGTTTTCAGTTAGTAGCAGACAGGACAGAGCCCATCCCTCTGAAAACCCCCTCCCCTCCACTGCCATCCCTCTCTACTGGAGCGACTCTGGCCAGCCCGACAGTAAAAATCACCTGATGGATTAAAATCAGCACCAGCCAAATTGAATGGGCAAGTTGAGCGCAAGAGTAGCTATACAGTTTTATATTACTTTCCAAGATATAAAAAGACCACTTTGTCGTCTTCATTTTTTCCATCTTTTTATCATGCAGTTACTGTGCCAAGTCTTTGCCGTGTTGCTGACCTCTAAGCCCTAGCCAGGGGACAGGCCTCATTTTTGTTGTTGAATCCATTTGACATGAATTTGAGATTTGTAAAACGATAACACAAAAGGCATATGAGCAGATCATAAGAAAGATTGCAAAAGATTGTAGGTGTCATAGTATGTTTGAGTTCTTGAGAACTCATTGTTATTTGAGCAGAAGAATTATTTTTAGATGGCCCCTATTAAGAAGCGCCACATCTCTTGCTGCAAGACTTCCTTCCTGAGGAAGATGTCCGTGCCATCCTTCATTAGACTGATGGGTGTTTTCAGGCCAGGTGTTGGTTCCATCCTTAAAGTGTGTTTTCCCTCTAGACCACTCTGTGCAAGACGAGACATCTAAGGTTGTGCCGCCTCCTCAAGTTTAAAAGCATAACTTCAGTGTGGTAATCAAACAGGCGTCAGGCTTGAAGCCTCCTCTGACTTTGAACTGTCTGTATGAAGCCATCTATCAAGAGCAGGGATTTCTCCTCTAAAGTTGAGGCTGTTGTGATCATGGGATGTAAGATGGACAATAATCTACAGGTTTTTTTTATTGTTGTTTTTGTATTTTTATTGTTTTTATATTGTCTTTTTTTGTTTATTGCCTCCTATTGTAGTGCAGCCTACACTGCTGCCTACTGGACACTGAATTGTAATGCATCCATCCACTTAAAGTCTGATTTGCTGAAGGGGTGAAGCTTTACTTTCTGATGAGGTAATCCAGTGAAAGTGAATAAATACTAGGCAGTGGCACAAGTTGGAGTGCTATTGAGAGGGAGCTGCCTAAAGTTGCCTCAGCAGAGGGATAAAAAGGTGCTGGAACATTAATGCTTCCTTCCTAATGGTGAACATGCAACACTTAACTGCAGGAGACTGTAAAATATACACATCCTTATGCAGGAAATGAACTAGGTTATTTTTTGTGTTCCCCCCTCAGTGATGTAGGCTGACATTTTAATTGTAGAGAGTCAAAGCCCTTAGAGGAATCTACCAATCCCATACCACCCACAAACAACTTCCATCTGGCGTTCATTAAAACCTGAGTTTTGCTTGTAAGAGGCTGCTCTCACAATAAACACACATCGCAAGTTCAGCCAGCTCCTGTGTTGGAAAAAAAAGGCAACGCTTCAAGGATACTTCTGCTCTGTTTGGCTCCGCAATCATGGTTTCTCCACTTGTGTGCTCGCCGACTTTCAATTCACTTCCAAATTGGAGATCAGAGAAAGCAAGGTAGCGTGTGATAGAAAAATCTTGTACAAGCCACACAACTGCACAAACTCATTAGATGTGCCATTTCTTGGCTTGACTCTTAATGTGTTGGGTTGAAGTGGAAAAGAGTAGCCATACCAAACCAGCCATTATTTTGCCTCTTGTTTTCTCTTTTGATGGACTGGCTTTTTGGGTTTTCTTTTTCTGTCCACCTCTCTCTCCAATGAAGATAAGCTCTGCTCTGTGCTGTTAAGTCTGAAAATGGGGAGAAAGAAAAAAATCCATTAAGGGACAAGGTTAATTGGTAAGATGGATGAGCAGTAATTTTTACTCCCCCTCTGGTTTTATAAAGATTTTCCAGTCCTGATGCTATGACCTGCTGTTGAAAGTTTTGTTTATTCCGCTCAGGCCTCAATGTTACATAATCCCCAGCCAAAACGCGTGGCTCTGATTATCAACGTATGACCTGCTTACGGCAATGTGAGGTTGAGATCAATATCTACACCTACTTGGAGGAAAGTGGGAGTGTGTCAAATTTCCTTAATTAATTACGAAAAAAAAAAAAAATCGATGTGTGTCTGCCAGCCTCTTCTGCTTCTGCTCTTTCTCCAGTCAGGGATTTGGCCACCCACAGCTGTTTTGGTTGTTGAAGCTCCCAGACAGGCTGTTTGGCCAGCAGGCCAGAGACAGTGGGATTGTGCACCTCAGTGTGCTCAGGGTATGTGAGGAGCATGTGCACCGATTGCGGGAGGAAGCCAGGGCATGTCTGTTAAGTTTGATTTATTTAGAAAACGTCCAAGCGTGTTGTGGCTGCTCATCTCATTCCACTTCCAGGGGCTGTGTGATGATGTGCGTGATGACCGGACTGACATTCACACACACGCACACACACGCATGCTCTAGCCCCCCCCCCCCCCACCCCCCCACCCCCAAGTCCCTCATTAGCCCCCAGATATTCCTGTTTTGGGTTTGGTGTGCAGTCACTGGATGTAATAGCATCAGCTGCAGGTGTGATGGCTGCCTGTTTGACAGGAAACAATGAATCATCCAGCTGCTGTTGCTAAATGTGTTCATATTTAATAAGGTGATGGGTTCTCCTAGGTTACCAGTGACTGTGAGATCCTTCCTGGTTTACCTTGTCTTTAATGTGACATACCCTGCAGTAGGCATTAAGTACGTCAGCATAGCTGCAGGCAGTAGAGAGAGCACCTCTGGGTCACAGGTTTCCAGGCTGACACTTCTCTCTGCTTATACTGATTCAACTAACTTTTTTGTGAAGGGCCATGGATAAGTTAAGTTAAGTTTTTAAGTTCTAAAACATTAGTCACCTGTTCAGATGGTCACAACAGAGACTCAAGCTAACAAGAGATTAACCTGAGGCTGACTAGAGAATAACCTGCTTAAAAACACTCCTGCAGTGCCCAATGATAGTGCGGGTAGCTGCCTGTGTGCCTGTTTTCCTTCAAATAAAGGTAACACAGCACACTTGTGAGATGCATTTTAATTATTTAACTTTTTTTTTAATTCCATGTAAGCTATGTGTGTTTATGAAGGCGTTGTACAGGCTATTTTTAATTTCGTCTGTGTTTGTGAAAGGAGGACTGTTCTGCTGCGTTACTGTAAACAGCTGCAGGGAGCTTCCAGGCCTTCCCTTGAGCTCTTGTGCTGTGTATCCCAGCACCAAAGCACAGCAGGCAGGAGGACAGAGACAGCGGCTGCCAGCCTCGGCTCCAGAGCTTTTGTGCGAGACACTTCGTCATTAGTGGAGCCCCCGTCACTGGGGCTTGTTATGCTGAGTAGAACCTGTACGCCATAGAACTGACAAACACGAGACACACTGTTGTTAAATCCTTTTGATAAAATTGTGCTCTCTGGGTGTCGTAGCAGTGGAGCAGCATGTTGGGCGGAGCACTGCAGTGCCTCCTGGGGGTGGGGGTGTCTTCAGATAGGAGGGATGGGGAAAGGAAGGCAGCCGCTGCCGTCTCCTCATCTAAGGCTGGCAGCGTAAACAGGAAGCGATCGCACACCCAGGCATACACAAACAAACACACACCAAGATGAGTAAACACACCCAGAGTAAAAGTGCTCCCCAAATCAAGCACAGGTGGCAGGGATGTTTCACAGATGAACTAATTTGGCATGCCCTCTGGAATGGAAAGTTGAAGAGGGATGCCAGGTTGGAGTTTCAACCAGTTTGAAGGCACCATTAGATATTAGAAAATCATGGGCCATTCTTGGTAAACACATTAATGTGTATACTACACACTAAGTTTCATGTGATGATTCAAGTTTATTACCCTTGTGACTGAGTGACAATCCTTTGACATTCCTTTCTAATTCTCTCCTTTGCTGGTACCATAAGGCCTCCCCTTTCTTTTGACAAGTTGTTTCATCTTTGAGTGGCCTTTGCTGTGCCTCATGTGTAAGTCCGTGCATTCATCACTCAGGTCAGTCAAATAAATGAAGCTTCGTCTACAAGTGCCGAGAGACTAATTAATATACACTAGACTTCTGAAACGAGTTTGGTGCATAAAGGATGTGTCCATGGCTGCAGAAGATTAGGGGTGCGCTTTAATTAAAACTGGGGTTTCCGCCTGCCCCCAGAGCCTCTTGGTTCTGTAAAGATGCTTCTGAATGGCTGGGCTACTGAGGGCCCTCTGACAGACGGTTAAAAGGGAGGCAGGGCCCCCACTCTGCATCTCTTGCACGCTCATTAGATACTGGTCTAGGCAAACGTTAGCTCGTAGTCTCGCTCTGCACTGGAACATTTAGCTGGAAGACTGTGCTCATGCTTGCATGACTAGCGTTTTTGATTGTCTCAGCAATTTATGGTTTGAGGAGGCGATGGGGAATAATGTGATGACCCAAATCTTCCGGTCCTCATGTTTCCCACCGAAACCCCCCCACCCCCCACCCCCTACACCCCCCCTCAGTGCCACCTCACTCCCCTGCCGGAGGTGCTAATGAGTGCGAGAGCAAAGATGGGGCGCTTTCTTTTGTGCAAATGAGAGAGTGGAGAAAGGACAGAAGGACATTGAGCTGTTGGAAATTGATGATTTTATGTCTAATGGAGAGACCCTTATTTCCTTCAGGGCATGCCCCTCACAGAAGGGCCCCACTTCTAAGGGCAATGCCTGTTTTCTCCTGCCACAAATGTCAATGTTTGAAGTAAGAGGAGGTTGTCACCGATGTGAGAGACTGCATTCTTTGTTGGCTGTAAGGGCTTGCTACTATCCTAGCACTGTTTATTTTGGTTGGTACATTGACAGTTGTACTCTCTCTCAATACCATCTAACCTTGCTTGGTTTGTCTGGTACTGTTCCCATGCTTTCTGTTCTGCACATATTCCTCCGTGCTGCCCGACTGCGTGTTTAGTGTGCACACACAGGATATTAACATGAACACTATCTGACCACTCTGTGAAGTGGCCGGATGGCTGGTAGCTAACGATCGAGGCACGTCATGGCTGCAGTTCCTGAATAGCAATCAGCATGCACTGTAATCCATCAGAGATGGATTACATACTTGAAATAAAAAACTGAGTTCATACAGGGCTTAAGGTTTTGATGCTAAATAATTTGAAGACTGGGTTATAGAGTGACGGCACTTGATAGATTTGTTCCAGACAGTGTTGTTCCTGCATTATGGACTTTTCACATCACAGAACACAGAATGGAAGCCTCTGTTTTCCGCACAATAGCCGTGTTTCCATTATCGGAACTTCCGGACCATTTTACAGGAACTTCCCGCTAAGCGCGTGTTTCCAATGACCGGGCCGTTCCCACAGGGCCGCTTTCAGGAACTTTTACAGGAACCAACGGAGTACCTGCTCGAGGGTAGGTACTCGAGAGCGGCCCGGTAGAGTCGCTGGGCGGTGCTAGTGGCTAAATCGCGCAGATTGGTTGTAGCAAATGCTACATGACATCAGCAGA
>JAVQKI010100660.1:0-12043 GCA_036025975.1 Nematalosa erebi
CTCTCTCTCTCTCTCTCTCTCTCTCTCTCTTTGTCTGTCTCTTCTTCTCTGTTCTCTCCTTTTGTGTTCTCTGGTTCTCTACACCCCTCACTGTGCCCCCTTGCACAGTTTAGTCTCAGAGGCTCAAGTGAAATCCTGGATTCCATTAAAACTCATCCATTCCTGCACCATCCTTCACTAGCATCAGTATCAGGGATCAGGCTCACACACACACACATAAACACACTTGCACACACACATCCATGCAAAACACACACGCACACAAATACACATACACACAGGCGGGCATACACACACATACGCACAGACGCCCATACACACACACACACACACACACACAACCCAGGCAAGGAGAAAGGGCTGGAGGAGGAGAGAGGCGAGAGAGAGAGAAAGAGAGAGAGAGAGACCAAGCCTCCGTAGGGAGATAAATCACCAGTTAGGTGTCGCTGTGGGACCCAGGGACAAATCCCTTAAGAGGTTTCACCTTGAACCACGCAACGCTAAAATGAAAAAGGTGTACTGGAAGGCTAAGAGAACCGATGCACTGCATTAGCCCATCAGCGCTAAGGACAAGGACAGAAAAAAGAAACACACACATACACACACACACACACACACGCACCAGGACTGGCAATAAATACAACACCACAGCGCTGCAATCACAGAGTGACTGGCCTTGTGTCAGAAAACACAGTCAGAAGCAACGCAGACCGGAGGAGAGGAACAACTCACAAGCAGGAAACATGTGTTCCAGCTGGGATGGGAGTCTGTCAAAGCAGATGTCTGGCAAGACTAGCAGGACAACCACACAGTGCTTACCTCTGTTCCCCACAGCCAGCACTGAATGAGCCTAGCATAGCCCATCTAAATTCACCTCTATCCTCACATCGGCTCTCTATGCCTGCCTTAAAACTCACTAGCAAGCTAACGTTCACTAGCTCAAGGACAGGGAAGATAGCATACTGCCTCATTTAGATGTCCAAACCAATATATGTGTATGTGTGTGTACGTGTGTGTGTGTGTGAGTGTGTGTTTTTCCAGAATGCTCTTTTGCAAATGCATCATCAAACGTCAAAGGTGTTGTTGTTGGCACGAGGAGAAACAAAAGTCAGGCAGGTAAGCGTTGAAGACTAAAGCGCTTTAGTACGCACATGCACCTTTTTGATGCACGCTGATGAGTCAGCTAGCGAGTGCAGTCGGTTAGAGGCACAGGCAGAGAGCCAAGACTAGGAGCTGGATCCCCTTCAGAGAGGATGTCCGTCACGAGTGAGACGACATCGTTTGGCAACAGTTCTCACAGCTACAGCAGAACACCAGGGGGGCTCAAATCAAGACTTACTCAGGTGACAACTACGTTTTTTTTTCCTGCATTTTTTTTTTTTCTTAGTGCGCTTGTTTTATAAAATTCCAGGACATCATTCATCATACATGGAATACATTGTCTCCACAACAAAAAGTAAGTATTAACCGAGTGTTAATTCTGGTGCGTGTGCAACCCTACATGTCAAAACCACACAGGCCCCCACAAGGACGCATTTTTGCCACTTGTTGTCTTATGTTTACTGTACATTCAGCATTCCCAAAGTGACATCATCAGAGGGGTGGATGATGAGGGCCACAGGGGTGAGAATTGGTGGTGGTGGGGGGTGCGGGCGTAAGAAAAGGGACATGGAGACGTCAAGACGCAGCTACCTGACTCCACAGGGTCGGCTGAGGATAACGCAAGAGCTGTTGTCTGGGCAACGCAAGCCAGCAGTCTCCCAGGTGACCAGACTCCACCTCTCCCCACCAACCCCCTCATGGATACACACATACACACACACACAGACAGTGAGCGGTGGCAGTCTGATGCAACTGGATCACGTGGTAGCCCAGCACAATGGTTGGTTTCGTTATCTAAGAGGTGAAATGATTCCCTCACTGCTGACCATTACGCAGGGGAGAGAGCTCTGTCCTCCCTTTGGTTGCTCTTTGGGTCTGTGCAGCTCTGGCTTCGTTTGCACAGCTGGGAACCATGAATCACTTCTGCCCAACCCTCACTCCTCCTTCTTTTTCCCTCTCTTTCTCTCTCCCTCTCTCTCATTGTCTCAGTCCACGCTTTTCTGTCATTCCTTAGCCCTCTTTCACTCCTTCATTTGAGCGCGCTCTCTTTCCATTTTCATTCCCTTTGGCTGGCCATTGGTCCTGATTTATTTGTTTGTTGACTCGCCAGAATGGCCCATCATTTACTCAATAAATCCAATCCAGCCCCCTCTTACGACACTGAGGCCTGAGCAACATGCAGCCGCTCATAAATTGCTTAGCTCAACGTGGCGTAGACGGGTGAGGCGACGGGGAAGCTGGATGCTGGGACCCAGTGGTCCTCGCAAACACTCACGCGTACACACACACGTACACTTTTGGGTAAAAAGTGCCTCCAGTTTGTTGTCGGAAAATACAAGCGGCGAAAGGAAATCGTGTCAGAACATGAGTCTGCATGCCTCTAGCAAATGAGTAAAAATAAAAGTGGAAAGCTTGCATTTAGAGGCTCCCATTTCCAGGACAAACTTGACTTCAGTGTCTTGAGGGTTTAATGTGACTACACAGCTACACACACACACACACACACACACACACACACAGTGTGACTACACTAACCATTGTGACCATCAGAGCTCATTTTTAAACATATTGCTCATTACAAGGAGTAGGCCAATGGCTCTGACTAGTGCTGAAACCCATCTGAAGGTGGTCAGCGTATTCTGACACCCCCAAGAGCAGACGAAACATAGCTACATCCACCACAGTTTAATGGCCTCCCCTGTCTCCAGTTGGGTAATAAGCAGAACAGCTAGGGCAATGTTTGCTCAGTAAAACAGGACACACACACACACAAGAATTTCCCACATACACAAAAACATACACACACACAAGAATTTCAGCTCAGCAGTAACAACAATGACAGTCTTCTACTTTCTCCATGATGTCATACACATATGCCTACACACACACACACACACACACACGTGCACACACAGACACACACACACACAAACTGTATTCTCCATCTGTAGAGTTTTTTTTTTTTTCTACCTCTACACCAGAGGGGGTTGAGGACTCACCCAGTGAGGACAACCACAAAGTCCATTACGTTCCAGCCATTGCGGAGGTACGAGTCTTTGTGAGAGACGAAGCCCAGGGCGATGATCTTAATGCCGGCCTCGAAACAGAATATTCCAATGAAGTAGGGCTCTGTGTCGTCCTGCGGAGATATAGGGAGGGAGTGGGGGCGAGAAAGAAAGGGAGATATGGGTGAGTTTTTTGTTCGAAAGAAAAAAGACAGACTAATGAAGCGTGCAGGGTCGAGCGAGAGCAAAGGAGTGCAAGGGGGCGAGCAAAAGAGATGGTCCCTTTCACTTTCCTCTGTGACACACGCAGAATGGGTCAAGGAATATAGAGTCCTCCACAGATAAAAAGGAGGAGAGAAAGAGAGAGAGATGAACACTGAGCGGAGGACAAAAACAGAGGGATGTCACTAAAGGAGAGAGGGAGAAGGAGAAGGACACACACACACACACACACACACACACACGACTAGTGGGTTTGTTCTAACTGTCCCTCTCCTTCTGCCCTTAAGTGTCCTGTCATTTGGTAGCAGCATGCTGTAAACTGCTACAGGAGAGAAATTGAATTTGCTCATGTCACTAATTGAAAAGCCAATATTGCTGACAGACGAGCAGCTTGAAGTGATCCCTTAGGTAGCACCCTGTGAAATGCCCGCTGTGTAACTACTGTAGTTGGAACTTCATTTGTCATCAACTCAGTGTCTGCCCACAGATTACTGAATGTGTGTGTGTGTGTGTGTGTGTGTGTGTGTGTGTTTGTGCATGTGTGTGTTTTTGTGTGTGTGTGTGTGTGTGTGTGTGTGTGTGTGTGTGTGTGTGTGTGTATGTGTGTGCGTGTGTGTGTGTATGTGTCTTCTTTGTCACTGGACCGCATGAATGTCAGCAAAGCCCCCCGGCCATAGGCGCTAGGCAAGCAGTCACACATGCCAGAGACACACTGAAAATGCACCTCTCCTGCCGGGATGCCAATTACCATCTGAGAGTTAGAACACATTCTCTCCCTGCAAGCATTCCGAGCCGTCACCAATGGTGACCTCTCCTCCAGGTGTACACATGCTGGCATTCTAATGGCTGCTGATGACTTATAAAAGACAGATTTACATGAATTACAATTAAAATTAATCTATATTGTGCTCATACCATGACAGCTGGGGAAGTCTATCCAGTTGTGTACATTAAGGACCCAGGGGTCCGTCCCTCAATAACTTTGCTCTATGCACTGTGTCCTAACTGTATGTAAGCGAAGTAGCACTGAATACTTTCTGCCCACACTGATTCCATTCATTATTAACGAAAACAGAAATGGGATACCCAGCAAAAATTCTTCTTAGCAACATTGTGCTGCGTGGCACTATGCTACATTGAATCCAGTTAAGACATCTGAACTCACATTCCATACTGTTATAACACAGTGTTGGAATCAATGGGCTGTCATTCAGGTTATTTGACCTCTAGGCTAACATTGCTCTACACGATTGGGAAAAGCATCAAGACTTGAAGGGCCACATCCAATAATGTTTCATTCCAATGGTAGGTAGAATACTAACAGGTAGAATACTACTGGTAATGGTAGAATACCACTGCTCCAAATAATTCTCATAGTATCTTTCCCCAGTCAAGTCCTCTATCCCAAACAGTATAATCTCCTCCAAGGAGGCATAGATTTGCAACAGGTCTGAACCACTCCTCTCAAAGCACTATGAGAAATCTTGTAAAAAGATAGAGAATGATGTCTTACCCCACCCAGTCAAGGTTTGAAACGTATTATCAGTTATCATCTACATATCTGTGACAACCACAGTCAGTGGTCTCTGCAGCACAAGCGTGTAAACCCACTGCTGCCTTGAGTGTGTGTCTCCTGTTCAGTGCGTCTAGAATGAATAAGCTCTTGGATAATGGCTGAAACGTGTTCACTCAGCAGCAACAAAGGAGGCAAACAGGCTGCCTGGTGTAATCTCAGACTTATCAGCGGGGGGCAAATGAGGGACGCAAAGGGATAAATTAATAATGCTGAGATGTGCGTCACCTAGTTGCATCTACTGCCTGGATGGTCTCTGAGCTATGACTTATGGGTATTTTTTTATTCCTGGAAGATCCTGATAAGAAAACAAACAAGTTGGAGCGCTCAATTGGACGGGGAGAACACACACACATACACACACACACACACACACACACACACACACAACCACCTGTTTTGAGCAGAATTTCGCATGAAAGCCCATGCTGGCATACCAGGAAACAGTTCCATCTCCCCCACTGTCAGCCCCCTACCCCACCCCTACCTCTCATAAACATCTTTATGTGTCAAGAGCCTTGTGGGTTTTCTATGCACCATTTGTGGATGCTTCACCGTAATTGCACCAGTAATTGCAGCCATGAGCAGGTGGCCTAGTTAAGGGAGGGGGAGGGACGAGTGCCCACTCCCTGACCTCACAATTGCTGAGAGAAGGTGACTCAGATAGGCTCTATGTCTTTGGTTGAGTTCTCCTCCCTGCTAGCCACTCCCCATCATGTGACTATGCGCATGTAATAGTTATGCAACTAAAGCAGAGTTCTACATGCATGCATGCTTGCAGAGTTCAACGCAGTCTCCCAAGGATAGCCACTTCAGCCAGCCAAAGCGTCTTTTGCTTAGAAGCTGGAGAGGGGGGACGCTTGGATGACTCCAGTGTTACTCTGTTTGACATTATGTCGTTATTGTTGTGTTGAGCGCTGAGGCTCTACAGGCAAAGGGTTCAACTGGCAGCCTGGGTGGTGCAAGTAAGCTAGGGCCTGGATCAAAGCCAGCCCAGCATGACAACAAACGGAGGCTCGCCGAGAGCCAGCAGGGACGCATGTGTCGATGCTCCCTGGAAAGTCTGCACTAATGAGCCTAGCAGCCAGGGCTGCAACACCCCCGTGGACCAGGGAGAGGAGGAGGGGCTGTGAGGCGCCGTTCGTCAGCCAGAGTCTGGACACTCAGGGTGGGACTGTCGGACTCCCTTTAATGGGCTCTCTGGTCACCAGGCGACACTGGTGCAGCAGAGAAAAATGATCAATGCATGCAGCTCAAGATGATGTGTGTGGGAGTATAGAGAGAGACAGAGACAGAGAGCAAGAAAGCGAGAGACAGAGAGAGAGAAAGAGGGAGAGGGAGAGAATGGGTGGAAGAGAGTTGAGTGAGAGACAGAGAGGGAGTGCTATGACCTCCTCCTCCTCCCCCTTTTCAATCAGTTAGCCATATAAAACACCTAAACGACCTTCAAATTCAACTAAGGAGTTTTAAAAACAAGGAAAATAAAAACAACATCCACTACAACATGACTGAATTCCATCTCGGCAAAACTGTGCACATAGGGACCAAGCAAAGATGAAGGTGGTGATTAGTGAGGTCCCTCTTCCACTGTAAGGTGCTTTGGGTATCTTGAAAAGCGCTCTAGAAATGTAAGTTGTACAAGTAGCAGTAGTAGTACATTGAGAGAAGAGGAAGAAGAAGGAGTAGAAGAAGAAGAGCATGTGCCAAGAGACAGAAGCAACCTACAGAGGGAGCAGCTTCCTGCTGTGCTTACCAGGCGCTCGGACATGGGGGTCTTGTCTGCCGCAGGGAGGTGCTGCTCAAGGGCCAACACAATGCAGTTGGCAATGATGGTGGCGAGGATCATGTACTCAAATGGAGTGTGAAGGTCAAGGAAGGACAAAGAAAGACAGAATCTGGACACAAAATATCTCATTGCATTAAGAGGAGAAATGGATGCAAGAACTTAGAACTAGGTGTGGCTACTTAGCAGATCAGATGGCTAACTAATGTAATGCATAACTAGATCTTCTAAGAAAGGCAATAATTGAATTTAGCATTTTGCGAATGGGCACTCCAATGATAGTCATAACTATCACAATGTCATTAGGACATGATGGACCAAATAGCAGCTTCTTCTAAAAATGACAAGGGCTTTCAACAACCAAATCTCTTGCTTCGCTTGTTATTATATAGCCAAGTCAGTATGCTGATTTCTAGGGATTCTTGTGAGAGAGTATTCACCATACAAGAAGAACTTCCTTTCCTGCTGCTCAAACATTTCAATTTGTTTTTAGAGCAAGATCCATTTTCCATTCCATTTTACATGGCCATTCCCCTGAGGTAAGGTCTTTATAGAATTGCCATGTAAAGCTCCATTGACTTACTAAGTTGCACCCTTGCACCCCAAAGGACACACATACCGACTGTGCTCCACTTTTTCATAGGCTATGCCATCAAGAGCAGTCCGCTTGGCAGCTGGAAACAAACGTGTTTTGGCAGCTGTTATGCCTAAACTGTCCACATCTACAACGATTTGCTAAACAATGCCTCGAGTTAAAGGTAGGAATTTCAGTACCCTGGAGAGCGCTCTTGAGAGTGAATAAAACTTGAGGCCTAATTTTACTCACTTCCAAAATACTA
This sequence comes from Nematalosa erebi, assembly GCA_036025975.1. Classification (NCBI taxonomy): domain Eukaryota; kingdom Metazoa; phylum Chordata; class Actinopteri; order Clupeiformes; family Clupeidae; genus Nematalosa; species Nematalosa erebi. The sequence continues at coordinate 7,525 of JAVQKI010100660.1, forward strand.
TGACTTGTTGTGAAATATGCCTAGTAACTTTACTTCAATACATCACGAATTAGACACGTATGAGATACGACTTCACTTCACTTCCTTCTTGAGGCTAATTCTTGTCAACGATGTTTGTGGCATTTCAGAAACTGGCAGTGCCGAGTTGTCCGACTACTAGCACGAGCTAAAGTACAATTGAGATGTTAGGGAACTCATTGATATTAACATATTTTAAACTTAACCATTACTATGCTAATATATATCAAGTTTAAAGTCACGTTCTGTGATGACATAGGCTCGTGGGAATATAGGATCTGAAATCTTACTTTAAGAAACGATTGTCCCCGACTAAGAAAAACATCTACACATTCCTCGAAAGCTCCATGGCTGTACGACACGATAGCAGTTATCCTACTTCAATAATACGGAGACAATTAGTGTAGAACCACCCAAACCCAAAGCTTGCTGCATGATTCTCAGCTTCTTGGATACCAATGCTTTGGCATAAACTGGTATTTTGAATGATGGACATCTCTGTATGTCGGTACATTTTCATTTGGAAATTACATTACACTGGTACAAAATATTACAATGGAGTAAAATAAGCATGGAAAATGAAGGCAAAGGAAATCTCTAGTCTAATGTGACAGTTCTTTTCTTCCACTGATGTAAGCTTGATTCACTCAAATCAGCAACCTGTTCTCACTCAGACGTTCATTTTGTTAGCCTATTAGAAGGATATGGCCATTCGGTGATTCTCTTGGCATACTTCCTTATGACATTGTCCTCGCTAAAAATAAACAAGGACCGATTGACTGTGAAGCAATTCTGTTTAGTCTGTTTGGGGTTGTACATTGCCATTGTCCTGGCTCTTTGAGCCATCGACTGCTTGTACATCCTTTGGCCGCCTGGGGGACCTCCAGCTCGGGCGCCCCCTCTTCCAGCGCCCGGCGGACCTCCGCCTCCATAGCGGGTGGGTAGATCATCTCCAAAGCGAGCCATTCTAGAATTGAACAGATCCAACAAGGAATATCCAAAAAGACATTAATTAAAAAAGGCAACAGAAGCATCACAACGCACACACTTGTCAAGACTAAGAGTCTCCATCAGTGTATGCTGTTTCGTGTGATGTGACAATTGACGAGAAAGACTGGATTGTGTTCTCTTGATTTTATCTCCTTTCTACAGCTTCTCAATCCATTCTTACGCGTAACACGAATAAATCACAAAGTTCGCTGTCTGCGTTCCGCGTAAACAGTACTTCATTGACCCACTGGGAAAGCAAATTAATTCATTCCACATATCCAAATGAGAACATTCCCGGTCGAAAGATGATCAATCCGAAAGGTAAACGTGTTCGCGGTTGAATGTCATTCAGGGAAAATTACAATTTTGCCATTAAAAAAAAAAAAAAAAAAACAGCACAAAACTACCATCCTCGTAAATCTTCGCTCCTTTAATGACACCGACTAAAGTAGGCTGTTTGGCAAAATATCCCTTCTTCACGAACAATATATGAATGAACTACAAAATAGTCTAAAGCGTCTTCCTCTGTACTTCCACTTGGCTACTTGCGATGTACAAATGTAGTCTATTGAGTAGGCGCTGGCCCTCATGAATAGACGCATGTGACTGAAATTAGCCTATCGGCAAGGCCACCTGCACGACGATTTTCCACCAGAGTCGGGAGGAGGGATTCTCTACCACATCTGATCAATACAAGCTTATTTATAACTCTCCAAGTAACTCGGCTTCCCTATTTCGCGTTTTAACCATTTTTCTCTTTTTCTTTTTCTACCAATAGTCTTGCGATAGATTGTTGGGCTTGTGGACCATAGATTTGTCCGAGTGATGATGGGAAAATCTGAATGCCACAGGTGCGCGTACAAAGTCGGTTACAAAGCGGAAAAAAACTAGAGCCAGGCAATGGGTTTTCAAATATGGTGGAACGTGTAGCAAATTGGATGCATCGAAATAACAAACTACTACTCCTGTATCTAACACGTGCCGAGATATGCCGTAAACTCAAAGCCTTCGGAATAATCTTAAATCCTTAAATATATGCACGCTTAAACCAAACTGTTATGCAATTTTCCACAGTGAAAACATTATGATTAACCAAAACAAATTAGGCAGAAAATTGGCTTCAATTTGCTATCCGGTGAAAAGGGTAAACCTACATAGAAATTTATATTTTTATCCCTCATGTTAATGCACTCCAAGAACTCCCTCATGGTAACGAGCCACGAGAGACATCCTGTGGTCTCAGAGCAGCACTTGAAATTGAAGGGCGAGACACCTTGGACAGACGTTACCGCGGCGATGGCCTAGGTGGGCTACAGAATACTCACGTCACGTCTAAAGCATGGACAAGACGACTGCTCGTACTGTTACATCCACATGCAGGCTACGATTTTAAGTGATCAAGGAAACAGCTGGACTGAACATAGAGTGACCCCTAACATAGTGTCTTATGTTATGTAAAATATCAGAACTCACCACTTTCTATTACCCCATAAATGTGCTGTTTTCATTTTCACCAACACTACAGTGACTGCTCATCATAGTTCAATTGCCCCATTGTTCTACGATAGCCTACTCCAGCCAGGCGCTTCTTTATCCATGAAGCCCCGAGAAAGCTTGCATTCCGCCAGCAGTCATGTAAATGCCCAATATAAAGCACATTAGTCTTTGCGTAAACAATTGTATCTTTTCCTAAAATAAGACAACAAACTTAGTAAATAAAAATAAATAACAAACTTATTTAGCCCGATCAGCTTAGCCTGATCAGATTCAGTTTCTTAAGTATTTATTCTCATCTTGTGGGTTGGTTTTATTATTGGATAAATGAGAATATTAGTTTTGAAGTTTCAACTTTGCATCTTGCCACTCATCATGAGGCCTACAAATGCATTGAAAGCAGTGGGCAAGAAGGAAATTAATATTCACGTGCACATCCCCAGCACAGGAGGCCTCTATGAGGGATACCCCTCATTAGCTATTCAGACATTCAGATTACATACATCAGACATTTTGAAGTGTGTTATGCCCCTTCATTTCTTTACTTGACTCACCTGACTCAGCTAGAGCTGCTCTAGCATACTTTGAAAAAGACAGACCTTTTGACCCGAAATGTCGAATCACATGGCGATTCGACATTGTACGTCAAGATAACACCGTTCTACTGACGTTATATCATGTTTTTGTTTTTTACAATAAATTGCATTAAAACTTGCATTGCATTGATGTGAGTCAGTGCGCGAGCACTTCTGAGATTGTCAACGACCTCTACTCCCTCTCGTGGTTGTTCGAAAGTAATGCTTCCTATATTCTGAGACCACCTCCAACCTCATGGTCAAAAGAGAGGAGTCTGTATATTTATTGACTATGCTGTAGGCTCGAAGTTTGACATGACTGTTTTCAAATGCTCTGAAAAAAAACAACAAAATGTGCATTTTCTTTCTTGTTATTTAAGCTGGCAAAGACGTTAACATGTAGGTGTGTATGTGTATCTGTACATCTGTATTACATGTCAAGCCTTCAGCAGTGCGTTTCCGCAAGTGACAGATATTCATTCACATTTCCCCGCAAAGGACAGTAGGCAAGATATTGAAACATCTCAAACTGACCCTTGTACTGTGCAGAGTAAACTAAGGTTGAAATATAAAGAAAAAAGGCTATGGTTTACCTCGGAGACCACGGCGCCCTGATGTCTTCAGAAAAGGCCTCGTGCGCATCGACGATATTTGGAATATTTTTGCTGTGGAATGATCCTTCAAGTTCATAAACTGTGTCGTAATATGTTGTTTCGTCGTCGCCCACGTCCGACTCATCCTTGCTGCCATTGTCCTCGCAGGTGCTTCTCTGTTTCTGCTTGTTGTATGGGTCAGTGCGAGACCACGAACTGTACTCCGCGCCAAGGGTCAACATTCGCCAAGCTCCAAATGTCGCCGACCTTAAAGCTTCAGTTAGAAAATTGGAGAACCTGTTCACAACATGTAGGACTAATATTTCCGAGTACATCTTCTGTGATTGTCTATGTACAAATCTTCGAGGAAAACCTGTTTTACAGTTTTTCTCAATCACTTTGGCGCATTTCTCACGACATTCTTAACATTTGCAAAGTAGTTAGTGCATTTCTCAAAACAATTAGTGCAAACTGCAAAACCTGCAGTTGCCTCCAGGCAGAGAAAAACTCCTCTCTCGGATTAAGGAATGGGAGTAAGTGGGGAGATATTCAACCAGCATCTTGTCATGTGCTGCAAACCACTGTCTGACCAGATGGGAGTGGTGAAAATGGACATTATCCCACACAACAACATACTTGTTGAATTGGCCTCCACCCCTCTCATTGTCAGGGACTATGTCCCTGTAAAGAGTGTCTAAAAAAAGCAAATGATAATGTTCTAAACCCATATAGTATTGTATGAAAGCAACTGATACATGTCCAAAAGCATTTGCAATTTGTTCAGAGGAAGGAGAAATTGCTACCACGATTTGCACAAATGACTAAATGTTGTGGAGGTTGAACTAATAG
>JAVQKI010100933.1:0-2500 GCA_036025975.1 Nematalosa erebi
TTTTTTTCGATTTGCACCACGTTCTTCATTTACACTTGTGTTTGAGTTTGTGAATTTGCATCGTTTTGTACTTGAAACTGCTTTTTCAAATGAAGTGCGTTTGGCCCCTCTCGGCCACCGTAGTAAAGTGATTCTCAAATCTGGACTGGTTCATGCACAACACTGCTAGAAATATTGTGAAACTAAAGTGTTGACATATCATCAGTTTCTGAGAAATAGATCCACATTTTGGATTACAAAGAACTGCTGTGAAACTCAAGTGTTGTTTTGTCTTGTCTGAGAATTCCTAAGGCCCTTGGCATTGTTGTTTTGGTTTTTTTATTTTTTACTGTGGAGGCCTTGTGTGAGATTGCCTTGTGTCTCTGCTGTGGACGTGAGCCAGGCTGCTGCTGGAGATTGCACTGGGATAAGAGAGAGAGAGATGCCCAACATGCTATCCCATGGTGTCATTAGATTTCCAGTCATGCAGCCCGCGTGGGTTCGCTGGCTGGCTCGGCAGGCCGACTGGCAGGCTGCTGCAGATCTATTGGCGGGGCGTGCAGCGGAGCCCGCATGGCAAACATCCGGCAGAAAGTATCTTGTATAAACAGGCAAGGGATGGAAATGTAGGGCAGTAAAGCTCCACAAGATGATTCAACAAATAAATCCCCCCCCCTCCCCTTGCTCTCTCTATCTCTATTTTTCACTTTCTCTCTTTCCTTTTCTTGCTCTTTTTTTCTCACCCTGGGTTTCTATCACCCTCACTTTCAAAGGGAATACAGTCCCTGTGGTGAGACGTACAGGCAAACTAGGCTGTCAAAAATAGCAGCTCCTGCCCATCACCCTCTCCTCCTCAGTTCACATGCGAGCGCCTCTTTAAACCCAGCCTGCCTGAGCTATTCTGGCTCTCATATGCATACACGCATACACACACACACACACGCACACATCGTGCTCACACACACACATAGAGACTTGCGTACGCTGTTTGTATGCTCTCCACATGGTGCTCATTGTATGGAGCTTTTAACTGGGTGATTCACGCTGCCTGGGAAAAAATGAGCTGCATTCAAAGCTACGGCGGCTGCTTAGCTGACAGATTAGAGAGCCGGCACGGCACGGCACGCACACGTAAAGACGGCAGCGCGGGCACCTGATTCTCGACAAGGCAAACGGGCTAATGTGCGCCACTGCTGAACTGGTTAGCATCACAATGGCGCTCACCAACAAAAAATTTCTCACCCTTACTCAGACAATAGAGAGAGATCGGGATGGAAATGTGGGGTGTTTTAAGGGGGGCCGGGGTACGGGGGATCTAGGCATCAGACAGCGGTGGCACCATCCCTGGCACAGTCTGGTTTGGCCCCCACCAGCAGCTGGCAGATCTGGCAGTGCGGTGGCATGAAAGTGGCTTTGGCTGCGCAGGGGGGCCAGACATCTCTCTATCTGCAGTGCTGCAGACTGCCGGCAGCCTGCCCCCCACCCCGACTCCCCCACCCCTTCCTTTACCCTTTCCGTCCCACCCCCCCACACCCAAGCCTCAAGCCACAAGCCCCAAACCCAGCCTCCCCCACTCCACTGATCGCTGTATGCTAATGGTGGAGGCGACCACTGGCTGCCTCTGTGAGCTTAGTCAAAGAGAGCTCACCTCCGGAGGGTAGGGAAGGGAGCCCCCCTCGCCTTTTTCCAACCACCCAGCCGCCCACCCACGCATGCCAGAGCCAACGCCAAACCCTCCCTGGGGCAGCCAGTGGTGTAGAACCCCCCCCCCCCCCCCCAACAAGGGCTTTGTAGAGTGCCAGGACCGTTTTCTCCCTTTCCTCCATCCTGCCCTCCCCATCCCCATCCCCACACTCCTGCTCCTCCCTCCCAGCCCATGAGACCGGTTCAGATAAAGGTGTAAGTCTGGGCTCGCATTGCCCGCCAGCATACAGACACGCTGTTTGCTCACAAAGACTGAAAAGGCAAAACCTCCCCCTCAACCACATATGCACAAACACACACACACACACACACACACAGAGCCTCTCCCACATACATCTGCAGAGGCAGGTGGGAAGGAGGGAGGAGGCACCTTGTTAAACGGAGCAAAATGGTTCTTCCAAACTAGCCCTTCAGTGTGGCGCTGGCCTGGAAATCATGTCAGGCAGGTTGAGATTGGGCTGTTGACTGGATCGCTCAGAGCTCGTAATGGAGCTGTCTCTCAAGCCATGATGCATGCTGGGAACTGAGGGGGCAGGTGATCCACAAGTGTACCGCCCGCCCGCCCCAACCCCGAACCCCCAATCCCCAACCCGCACCCCTATGCACACCTCTGCCCTGTGCTCTAACAATCTCACACCTGACTCCCCTGCTCACTAACTCTCAGCCTGTCATACTCTTTTCCTGCTGGCTGGGGCCCACTTTACACCACCTCCTGCAATTACTGACAAGCCAGGCCAGGTGATAAAATTGACAGGTGGGTATTTTTCCACACTTGGGATTCTAAGGGATGACACTCAGTGCATTAAAGATAGTGTGA
>JAVQKI010100933.1:5000-11890 GCA_036025975.1 Nematalosa erebi
TCTGCATTAGGTCTGCTGCAGCCAAGCACTCTGTAAAATTAAAATTTAGATTTACTGGTTCTCCGACTGCAACTCTGCATCAACTGCTTTTGCTTTGGAAAATGCAGACCCCATCTCTCTCTCTCTCTCTTTCTCTCTCTTCTTCTCTTCATCCCCTTCCTTCCCTCCCTCTCTGCTGCAACCTGAAGCTTTTAAAGATGGCAAAGCGTTTCTCCATTAGCCAAGATTCAATTTCACGAGAGTGCGCTGTTCCTTCCTCTGCAGCCAACCAGTGATTCATGGTCTCTCCAGCTCAGGCCACTTCACTTCCCATCCACTCCCTCCTTGAGCACAAACTGTTAGCTGCGTGTTTATGGCAGACCATCCAGAGTTCATCTTCAAGGAGTTATTTCTTTTGAGAGGTGTTTATTTCCATGCCAGCTTAATGTTTGTGTTTGCCTCTGATGGTGAGACAGAGAGAGAGCAGTTAAAGTAACAGTCCAGAGACAGCAAATGGTTGCTGGGGTCTTGTGCAGCATCCAGCCTCACTTTAATTGGCCATAGAGTGAATGCTGCCTAATGTTGATTATTCTACTTTTTTGGGCAAATAGATACATAAAGAGATAAATAAAAGAAAAACAAAACAAAGAAATTAATTAATAAATAAAAAGCGGGAAGAAGTCATGCGTACATAAGGGTGCTGGGGTTCTTTGGAGGAACCGTGACGATACTGGCTCTTTAAAGTCCTTCACGCAAAAGGGGTGTAATGTACTAGCTATTAGATTTGTGCACCACAGAGAGAGCCGCTCCATTTCACTGCACAGCTTGTGGTGTAGCCTTACCATGCTCGAAGCTAAGCACTATTCCACACCACAAAAATAAATAAATAAATAAATAAATAAATACAACTATTCTCACCATATGTTCAATTTCATTTGTGACTCAAAAAAGTATAACTAGCAGTTCTAACATTTTTTGTGTGTCCTTACAGATGGAGGAAAAACACTGTTTGAGAGCTTACATGATTTCAAGTTCTATTGGTGCAAATCAACCAGACTAATGAGAAGACTTATTTGAGTTTGCCCCCAATCCAGACCCCTGTGGTCATTAAATGAAAACTAAACTCTCCCAATTGCAACCAGAAGACTCCATGTTGATGCTGTATGGCCCCAGATCTCTCTCAAATGAAGGCCTCTTAAAGCAAAACCTGTTCCCATTGGAGCTAGAGTATTATCCAGCATTACCACCATTATATGGTCATTTGATGTCCATGGACATATTTATAACAATATTCTCCAGACTGCACCTCTCCCACAGCCCACTCTCATGACCTCTTGAAAGTCCATGTGCTTTTATTTATCTCAAGGTCAAAAGTTCTAGGAGGACCAGATTTTGATTACCTTTGCCTGAAAACCTCTGGAGCAACTTCTAAAATGCATAAATAACCCCAAAACATAATTCCTCATGTTTCTCATGTCACTTACTGTGATGGAAGTGTGTGACAAGCTTTAAGTAATTTGGGAGGAATTTGAAAGTGAAAACACTGCCATTCATGATTGACTGACATGGTGAGGGCCGGATGTCAGGGCAGATTTGCTGTCACCGACATGAGGGAGTCATACTGCAGTCAGGGTGGTTGTGGGGCTGGATGGACAACGTTGATCTGCACAACCTTGGCTTGACCTCCAGAGATCTGGCTGGCCCGTGGTCTTGGAGACGGCTCAGGTTCGCTATGCCAAAGCAGCAGTGGCACTGATTGGTCCGAGTGTTGTCTCAGAGTCAAGCCAGATGTCAGCGCTTCTCTCTCTCCAAGCTCAGAGAGGAAGGGGCGTGTGGGAGGGAACAGGAAGAAGGTGGTGGTGGTGAGTGTGTGTGTGTGTGTGTGTGTGCGAAGTGGGTAGCGGTGTTGGTGGGTGGGGGTGCTCAGCTCCATTTGGCCCTAGAGTGCTTTCCCATTCCAAATCAATGCATCTTGTTTTGTACTGCGCTCCAAGTTTAACAAATCATTCAGAACATCCGAGTTTGGATACAGCACCCTGTTAGAATTCATGTGCCATGGTGCACTATGGGTATAAAGATGAATTGCAGATGTACACCTTGAGTCCTTTACAGCCAGATGCATTCTGCACACGTCGCACATCACTGGGCGGGGCAGGGCGGGGAGAGTGAGAGAAAGAGAGAGAGACAGAGAGAGTAAGAGAGAGGCAAGGCTATGGATTTCTCTGAGCAAGTCAAACAGTAGAAGTGATCAATCGAGGCCGGTATTCACTTTAGGGAAATGCACGTCCTCTCTCAGCATCATCCGAGCAGAGATTGATCACGGCCATTTATCTCAACAGGGCAGGCTTCTCCCAGTGGGCATCATATTAAACATCCCTTTCTCTCCAGGCAGGTTTTATTTGGCCCGTTGCCATGGAGGCTAATGACGCACCACCTGACAAGGGTTCACAGTGATTACTGCTGACTCTTAATCATGATGAAATGATGCGCGCCGTGGTGGTGAGGAGATGTTCGGCCATATTCCACTCCATCAAACTATCTTCTATGCATTCCCCTCACACGCTCCTCTAAACCCTTAAATGAGAAAATCTATTCAGGCATGCTCTCTGTTATGAGAGAGTCACAGGGTAAAATACATGTGCTTATGGACGCCTCTTCACACTCACTCGTTGGAAACTCAGCAGGAAAATGTGTAATTTCAAATGGCTTCATGTCTTTCAAATGCGTTTTGTCACATTTAAGGAGTATAGACGAATTTGGGGATTTCAGCTGGGAACTTGGCCTAATTTCTGCTTGAAGAGCTGGAGATTTCGTGAAAAGCCCACTGGCCGTGGTGTAATTGACCTAGCATGAGAACAAAGAGGGGCGCCCAAGGCCTGTAGTTAAAGGGGCTCAGAGAGAGTGACTGATTAACAGAGAAGAGCTTTACCACATGCATCTCAGCCCATCAAGTTCCAGCCAAAATGTGATTAGCCTTCAGGAATACTAATGCTGAGCGACTACGTGTCACAAGTTGTTCTTGGGTAGGTGACATTATCTCACTCTTGTCACAAAGAAAATTATGAAGTATTTTTGTAATTTTGTACAATTTAGCCACTGGGGTTAAGTGTGGTATTACCAAAGGATAAGCTTTTTTTAAGCTAAACTATTTAATACATCATGGAATTTACATACACTGTAAATGGAAAATAACAAACCAATATGGGATTTCTGTCTCCTGGAAGGTTTCTGAAGTAGTACTACATCCAGACTCGTAAACATAGGCCTGTTGTTTGTGGCTGCCAAGTGCTGTAGGTAGGAGTACTGTAAGAACGAGAATATTTGGAACAACATACTGTAGACCGACTTTTGAAATGGCAGCCAACACTAACTCATGAGGGCAAGGAACCTTTGTTTTAGTTTTGTTTTTCTGTGCCCCATTCAGTTAGCATTAGCTAATGGATCACAAACTTGATTTGTGTTGCATCAAATATTGTTAATCTTATCCCTACTGTACCGACAGCATCACCCTGCAAACTCAAAGAACAGGGATATGAGCTGACTATTATGGGCAAATTTTCCTTTGAGTGGGAAATTAATTACAGGATTGAACTACACATACACATACACATAACATATTATTACTTAATACATTTAAGAGCAATAAGATTTTACAACTTAAGAATTTAAGTAACATTTTTGTTGTTTTTTTTTCTTCTTTTTTTCTTGTTTAACCACAAAAATAGACAATGGTACACAACAGGCTTCAAACAAATTCTTCCTTTTCTTTCCAGGCACTGGAACCAAGCAGAGTGGTTGTCTTGTGTTGCGCCTCATACCACAACAGCATCAAAGCCCCTGCCAAGACAGAGGATGTGAGAAAGACATCAGACCCCAGCGATAGGTATGGAAGCGTCTGCTCTGAGCTCCACTTCACACACGGCCGGGCTTGGGCTCGACTTAAAGGCTTTGGAGGCCCACACAAAAGGAGCGTCAGAATTGTTCTCCGTGGCATTTGCTGAACCTCGCTGTCACCTGAGGAGATGAAAAACTGTGGATAAATGTCAGCTCCATCCCAACAGAAGAGAAAGGCTACATTTTTACTCATTTTAATGCCCTCTCACCCCCATCCACCCCTCAGCCCCCACACACCCACTCACACACAGAGGTACACCAACCTGGGACTCCTTCCTTGGAGCTCCTAACAAATCTCTCAGTTAATATCTGTGCCTACAGGTTTAATCTTACACTGGGCATGTGAAGTGTGGGGTCAGGGTGACTCTTGCTGTCGGCTCTCATCCATCAACGTCCTCCTTGCCACCGGCACACTTGCAGCGTCACCTCTGCTACCCCACCATAATTTACTTAATTAGATAGAGAAAGAAGACCAGGCTCAAGGAGCCACTGCTGCTGCTGCCACTAGCATCTTTCTCCACTGGGAGGCTCTCGGTGAGCAGCCCAGGTGGTAGATCATCACGCTCGGACCAACGCCATCTCCCAATGTCTCTGTTTGATCCCAGCGCCAAAGCAGACACTTTTCCCTCAGTTTAGTCCTTGTCTTTTCTTTTTTTCTTCCTTTTCTTTTTTCATCAGAGAATGGAGAGTATTGCAGAGCTCCCGCTGATAAATTCTGTGGCTCAAATTTGATCCTGCTGAAATTTGCCGGCGTCATGGCTCGCCCATTGTGCATATCTTATTCCGGCGTCTTTTTTCGTAACGCACAACACTCTCTGCTCTGTCGGGAACTCTGTCTGCAGTGACCCTGACAGTTTGAACACGATGATGAGCCTGCCGAGTGATTGCTTTAATTGGCCATGGTAATTATTGGCTGCTTGGGGCTGGGCGAGTCAGCCGAGGCCGCACTATAATGAACAGGATTACGGCCGAGGAGACGGGCTCAGCAGCTGACTTACCAGCTGATGTTTCCCAGCTGATGACGCCGATGCAAGATTTCACTGCAACGCAGCTGGAAGACATCAGAGTGCCAGTTTTATTCTCTCCCCCTGCAGCCCTAGCCGTGGGAGGCCATCTCAGTGTGATGCTGTAAACATGGTTTGTTTGGGATGGGTGTTGGCTAGGGTAGAAAAGCTTGTGCATGTGTCAGGAACAATACATGAAAGTGGGAACTGTCTCGTCATCAACATCAAGCCCCATCATCGACAGATGCATTTGACTGGCCCTGTTTGTGTTTATGTTTATGTTTGTGTGTGTTTATGGTTTGACGCAGATGTTTTTCTGGATGGATCAGGCCTATAGAGGTCTGCCACAAACAGCAGGTTGAGCTGGTTTCAGAGAACCAGGAGATTTGCAGAGAGACAGGCTGATGAGTCTTTCCAGAGACAGAAAAGCCACTCCCACGTCATGCTTGTTTGTTTGTCTGTTCTCCTGCTTTAATTTGACTAAATGAGCTGCACAGGTAAATGCTGCGAGAGAGAATTTGCAGCTGAATGATTGACATGCCACTTGTTTTTCTGCTGATATGAAAGGGAAATTGCTTTAATGGAGTTTCTTCATACAGCCCATCTTTTCTTACTGTGTATGTGTGTGTGTGTGTGTGTGTGTGTGTGTGTAATTATAGCAGCCTTGTCTTACAGTTGCACATATTCTCATTAATTAGCAGGTGTTCAGGTCTTCACCTTATCAATAAGAGTGACGATATTAGGCTGTGTTTTTCCCTTAATTTAGGCACCATTTGGACATGCAGGCTTTTAAATAGGGGTTGCCAATTATTGTCTTCCATCCAACACATTATACTGTATATGAAGCAATTTCCACATTTACATTTTCACAGCTTTTTTAATTCCGAAAACCATGAATCCTTATTAATTGAGAGAGAACATGACAAATGGAGAGACACACACATCCAGAGAGAGAGAGAGAGGGGGGGAGAGAGACATCCCATGCAAGATGACAGAAACCAGGCTGTGTTAAGCCCGACAAATGGTCTTGACAAATGACAGGCAATAGAAAAGGTCATCCTGACACTAGTGACAGAGGGGCATTGTACAGTCAGAAAAGTCTCACAAAAGCCATTTTCCTTCATTCAACAAAGACCATAATTTGGCACTCTGGATTAGGAAGCAATTGGAGACGTTTGTGTTGCACAATGACAGCATCCTTGCTTTGGAGAGGCCTGCCTTCTGCACGACACACGTAATTGGCTAGAACCCAGGCTGAGGGGGACTGGTGCCACATTTTGCTTGAGTAGAGCAGGAGGGATGAAGTGTGAACCCCCCCGACCCCTCACCTTCCGCCACCAGGATAAGGGTAATAAGATCAATTACCGTTTCTGCTGGCGTTTTTTCCAGCACATCTACCCTCACCGGCCAAACGCCGTCCTGTCTAGAGTATCGATGGCATGTCACTTTCTCTGCGTCCTTTACCTGCTGTTTCTCATGGATGGGAGGGGGCTGAAAGAGAGGGAGAGAGAGTGCGAAAGAGGGAGAGATGAGGATCAATGGCCTCTCACACACATGTTGTTGCAGAAGGGACGTGGCAGCACATGGCGTCCCCAGTGGGACCGTGTGACTCCTGTGTCTGCCCTCTGTCAGCCTGCCCGACATTCAAAGCAGGAATTACATATTGATCGACTGGCTGGGTCAGCGCCATTGCACCTGGGGAATGATGGAGCACTGAGACGAAAACCATGCAACTCCTTCTGTGCGTCTTCATTTGGCCATTGTGAGGGTTTTCATGAAGAACTACAGACTACTGCAGACATAAGAAATCCCTGCCTGTTTACTCAGTAGTCATTTCAGTATAGTCGTGTCATCATTCATGAATACACATGATGTTTTGCATAGTCTTTATTGCATTTTCCATTGCAATCACAATCTGAATCAGTTCATTGGCATGATTTATCCATGGACATCCATGGTTTACAATGATGGACAAGCAGTGAATGTACAGTTGGCTGAAAATAACAGAGCACA